>MU701243.1:24260-51315 GCA_026770625.1 Nicotiana glauca | reverse complement strand
ATATATATATATATATATATATATATATATATATATAAAATATGAAGGTTAAACAGGAGCTTTGTGGTAGGTATGGATGTAATAAAGATCAAAATAATTGAGGAGCTATTTTTGACGCAGTTCAATAGCATTTCTGCATCCATACTATTCAATAACAATTTGGGTTGGTTCCAAGTTTCTCTTGAATAAAGATCAAAATTTTAGAACATTCTCGTATCGGAATATTTTCGTCATATCATCATCATTCATACTATATTAAAAATGTTAGCAATTAAAGTTAAAAGTTAAAAAATCAAAATGCTCATAATTGTAAATTTGTTGAGTATTTACCTATTGTCTTCAGGGTCTTTCGGAAACAGCCTTTCTATTCCTCTGGGTAGGGATAAGATTTGCGTACACACTACCCTCCTCAGACCCCACTAGTGAAATTTCACTGGGTTGTTGTTGTTATTTACATATGCGTTTAAACTGAATTATAGGATTAGTAAAAGAATAAAGGTCTTGATCTTTTACTTTAGCCCATGTGAATTCTCTTCATTGTCAAGTCAGGTATTTTACAAATCGTGCCTGGGAAAAAAGAGAGAAAAAGAGCAAAGGATTCTCCATCTTCGAACATTCCAAGTGACCAGCAAGCTGCTTCCAGCTCTAACTTTAGTTCTAACTGCTTTTTTCTGAGGAGAGATGTTCTGTTTGAGGAACACATTTCTCTGGTATGATACTACTTAGTTAAAAACATACTAGTAATTGACTATATAATACTTAATTATGCTCTCGTACAGTAAGGATATGTTTGAAAAGTCATCCGGTAATAGAATTGGTGTAATTATTATCGGGGTAGTAATTACACAGCGTAGTAATTATGATGACCTGGTAGTTTGTCATAATATAATTACACTATAATTACAAGTGTACTGTTTGGTTACACAAATATAATTTCACAGTTAGATTAAATTTTAAATAAAGTAATTATCGAAACTTAAAAGTGAATATAATAAATATATGCTTATGAATAATTTGTATAAGTATAAATGATATTAGATTTGGTATGTAAGATGCATATTTTTTCTTGAATATACAATATTAATTAGTATTCATATATTTATAACTAATATCGTAAAAATAATTAATATATATTTTCCAAATTAATAATATTTACTTTAATTAATTAATAAAACTAAAAACATATGTTTTGTAATAACATCATGGAAAGAATGTTTGATAAAATAAATTAATACTTATAAATATAATATCATAATATTATGCAAATATTTGATGTTTACCCGTAAAATGGTACAATTGAATTTATAGCGTGGTTTATAGTAGGGGTGGGTATCAGTGGGTTCGGTTTGGTTGTGGCTACTATTGGTTCGTCATATCAGTTATCGATTTATAAATATACTAAATCGATAACGGAACTGTACGATATCGGTTATCGGGTATCGGTTAGTCGGTTATCCATCCGTATCGATTAGGTTATCGGTTTACCCGATAAGAATAAAAACTATCCAAAAAGTTATGTTTTTATTATAGAAATCGTGATCGAACTATTAAGAGAAAGGAATTGAATTTTTACTCTTAAGATAAGAGGGATTAAAATTCAACTTAGAAAATAAAACTTTCTTTGCATTTGAAAATCTCAATGAATGATCTTAATTTTCAGAGTTATAAGTTAATAGGAGCGGGCATAATTTGTAGGAAAATAATAATATCCTAATCTTGTAAATACTAAAGAATCAGTGCAACAAAAGAAACAAATAGAAAAACTAAAAATCTGAACAATTAATTCTTTAAAGTTTAAAACTAAAAATGTTAACTAAATAATTAAAATGAGAAATTCAGAAAAGTTAAAACTTACTCTAAAGATTAAGGTCAGAAGATGAAGAGTAACTACCGAGAGAAATGAGAGAATGAGAGAATAAGAGAATAAAGCTATAAGCTGGTTTTATATATTTAGTGGGTAAAATTATAATTTTATTAAAGTTTATTGTGCTATCGGTTATAAATTGGGCAAATTGAGACCCAAACTGATAACCCATTAGTCAAATATTATTAAACTGTTATCGAACTATTTATCCAATAAGCCGATACCGATAACCCAATAGCATTTTATCGGTTCGGGCTATCGGTTATACCCGATATATGCCCAACCCTAGTTTATAAACAAGCGAATCGATTTGACCCAAAAATGACGAGTAAATGAGGACAAAGATAAGATTATCAAATCAAATTAAAGGAGATACCAAGCCTGACTAAGAGCTTAGCATTTTCGATGACAAGAATGAATGCAATATTCAAGTGTTCAAATTAAGGGTAATAAGACAATAAATTATTGCTTTTGTGTACATGAGTTTCTCGTCTCTACAATGGATGTTAGTCCTATTTATAGCTTGATTTAGGGATACAAGATCCTCAAATCAAGCCCCTCTTGAATGAGAATAAAATCGTCATTGGTGGGTGTATAACGGTTGGCTATAAATGCAGATATTCTCTGTAACAGCTGCCCAATGAATGTTATCCGATGATAATATTTTGAATCTTTGTTACTGGCATCTCTGTCTTCGGGATTCGTTCACCACTAATCGCTTGCTTGCACCCAATTCTAGCTATTTGCTGACTCGCATCCCACATGTCTTTAGTTCCAAGTGTCACTTTATTTGTCGCCCCGCTGTCATTAACCATTTTTTCTCATACAGATAGTCATCTTACTTTCCGGTGATGCAACTTAATGTTACCAGAAAGTATATAAGAAGTATCAATCACTTAAACATCCTCTTCATAAGAATGAGATTGATTCTTGATTAATTCGGAAAAATATTGTCAATCGGTACAATAATCTTTTGTAGTCTTGAGTATATCAAACATCAAGAATACTTATTACTCCATTGGTTCCATTATATGTTACATGATTTGGATGTTGTCATGACTCAATTAGACCTATTTTGGCCTGATATAGGGCTCATGTTCACCCTAAATCCATCCACAGACCTCAAGTCGATTACTGATTGCACCAACTAGGCTAATAACTTTTCATAGGTCCATAATAGCCCCCTTTTATCGTAACACACAAGCTCAACCGTCATAACTGGAGAAATCCTCCATAGTCCACAACTCAATAAACCGAGTGCCCTCCAGGCATATGTTTTCAAATTAATGATACCACCACAATCTGCATTCTTGGTTTAAATTCTTCAACCAATCAAGTGGCTATATGTCACACTTATACAACCTCCCCATGGGCACGCTCCCATGACCTTCCGTGATGAATAACAGGTCACCCAAACCACAGGCCGCACTAACGCTGAAAAGCGATCAAGAATCCTTTGCCATGATACAAAGCCTTTTTCACAAGACACCGATTTCAGGTGACACTGAAGACAATACCAACTTACGTTAAACATCGAAACTTCTTTCCTGCTCATCCGAGTTCATGACATCCTTGTCAACAACGAACTGCAAACTTGATCCTCACTTCAAATTTCATACCACTCACTGCACCCAATGTGCAAATATATGATAGAACACGATTTATATCATAACTCCGGAACCGCTAAAAGGTTAACACTTCATCATATAAAAGCTTTTCACTAAACTTACTTCAGGAGAAACATAGCAACATACAGGTAAATTCTCATAACCGTAGAATATGCAAACATCTAAGTAGTGGTCTATGAAACCATAGCCCTTCTGGGATCCGCCTACACATAACGAGCCACAACAGTAGAATACTCTTGAATAACATCAATTACGGCGGCCGACATGGCTCACACGTACCGCCACAAACCACACGCATAATCACGTTGAGGGAACTGATTTCTACCACCAATATGCCAACTCAACTATGACTAACCAATCTATCTTCTTTCAATTTACCCCGATTGCCTTAGAAACAATAACAACTCCATTCAACACATAGCACACTCTATCTGCACTCACCCCGATAGACCTTGAATTATTTGGCCATGTTGTCTTAAATCCCATGAATCATTTCGTATTTCCCAAATGCTACACTGCAAGTCAATACATCATAGAACATCCTGGGCCTCTTCTCATAAGATGCAACCGAGCTTGAATCCTAATTGTACCTATAGGCTCGAAATTATTAGGCACCACACTTTGCCCCTTGAATCCACTAGGACCATTACTAAGAGCCACCCGCTCTGACTTGGACCCAAATATGATCAACTCCATAAATCTAATAGCACATGAATATCCTCTCGACGAAGCACCCGGCATAATCACTTCCCTTGAAACCCGCATCTATACAAGGCATAAATCCTGAATGCTTCCCCAAGTCTGAACATGAGCCAATAAGGCCAACCATAGCATCCTTTAACAATTCCTTTGCTCAAATCACCACTTATGTTCTTTTCCCGTAGTCGAAATAACCCAGAAATATGATAACAACCAGAAAACCTCGCAAGTAGTTAACCATGCAACCCAATCATAGGCGGTGGGACACTCCCACTTAGCTTGAAGCCACTATTACATAACTCTGGAACTCACCAGAATTCCTTATCTCTTATTGAAATAACCTTGCACAATCAACCGCCTAAATTCTCGGATTCTTTTTTGTAAAAACCCCTTTTTATACTCTGAATCATCAACCACATTCGCACGACCGATCTCTTTGTTGTATATTAGCCCATACTTTAAATTAGATCCATAGACCCCAATCACCATTCACTAAAATTCCCAAATCGATCCAAACTCTCCTTAAGGCGCGTAGTTTTCCTACCACCAAGCACCTATGCAGCTCTGCCACTCTCCCACTTTGGGCAAACCCGCTTCTTTAATCAACTACTCGACTTGCGCTTCTTATACCTGGCCTTCTAGAAGTTTTAAACACCGCCTGACAATTCCCCTATGTCCTTCCTCATACTTCGTTGCTCAATTGTTCCCTTAAAAAAATCTATCTTCGTAGCACTTGAACCCACCAATCGCTACTAACTTTAAACTTTTTCGAAGATCATATTTCTCGAGCAATCAACACTAGGAACACTGATTCCATCCTAAACCACCGCACCCTGTGATCTCTGACCGTTGCTTCTTCAATATTGTCCCGCAATATCCTGCTCCAAAGGCGAGTTGTATAAGATCATAATATCGGCGAACTTAGTACATTAAATAAGGACAACGACACCTCCTTATAGAAGAAAACTCCACCACACCCGTAACTACCAAGTCTTGTTACCCCATCAACCCAAACCTGAACATTCTCAGCCTGATTGCATGTCACCTTTCGGGAATAAAATATCAAATCTCTAGATCATGCACTGAGTAAACCTCCCTTTAAGCCATTCACTGCCTTGACATGTAGGCAAACATCCTACCATCATATCAATACAACAGAATAATTGTTCATAAGCATCATGGCAACATGTGCCTAGCCTCAAGGCTCTCAGAAGTACTACTACTGAGCTGAAACAATAGAATATCCTTCCATAAGGCAACGATAATAGCTCACACAACCCCACAGGGAGAAATACCTGCACCAAGTTCGTAGTACCATTACAATTCTTCAATTCTCGATTTATAACAAGTAGTTTGCGTCGCGTAAGATTGAGTAGGAAGGAAACAAGGGCATAAGCCTCCAGGAATCAAATCGCACGATGAGGAATCAAGAAGGGAAGAACTCCTGACAACCCTGTAGCCTCCTGAGGATAAGTATGGACATCTCCGTACCGATCCGCGAGACTTTAATAGACTTTCTCATGACTCGTGAGACCTAAGGGAACCTAGTGCTCTGTTACCATATTGTCACGACCCAAAATCCACCAAGTGCGATGCAGGTACATGTAGAAATACATGCTCAAACAGTCAATTAAGGATTTATTGGGGAACATTTATCCAAATAAAAGTCAATCCTCTTTTAACAATTTAAGAAAATGAAGTTTAATCCTTCTAGAAATTCATTTACTAATTCACTGTGATTTAAGCAATTCAATTTGTCAATAAGTTTACGATTAATCCAAGTATAGCATGCTTTTGGGTCCTAGACTACCCGGACAATGTCATGATAGTAGTTGCGCACGGACTCGCGTCACCTTGTGCGTACGTAGCCCCCACAAATAGGAGCACATAACCAATTAACTCACCTAGGGGGCAATTCCCTCTTACAAGGTTAGAAAGGAGACTCATCTCGCTCGGAAGATCCATAACCGGTCGTGATGGCGCCTCCAAACTAGCCATTAATTATGCAAATTATCACGACCCAATTCCCAAACCCGGTCGTGATGGCGCCTATAGTGAAGACAAGGCCAGCCAACAGAATATCAACACTTATTTTAATAGTTACTTAGCATGAATAAGTCTAAAACATTAATAACATTATCATAAGTGCAGAAGAAAAGTGATAAAACAGGGAACCATCCCGACACAGCCCGCAATCGTGGTGTCACAAAGTCACGAGCTACTACAGAGTTTACTAGAATTCTACAAAGTTTGGAACTAGGGACAAGGTCTGAAGATAATGTAAATAACAGAAATAAGGGAGAAAACGGGGCTGTGAACGTCAACAGCTACCTCGTCACTCCTAGTTCGCCTGGTCTGGAAGGAAATCTGCGCTCAGGAACGAACTCTGCTCTGCCTGTATCTACACACATGGTGCAGGGAGTAATGTGATTACTCTGACCCAGTGAGTAATAAAAATAAATAATGATTGAAAGCATGAAATCTCATAAAGGAACAAATAACGCTATCTCAAGCAGTAAAACTAGTTAACTAGTAGAAACAGTAAAGTATCAAATAACTCTCTTTTAAAAGTAGTTAATGACAAATATTTTCATCAATGAGAAATAACCAGAAACCTGCCCCTCGGGCTCAATATCAACCTCTCGGTACAGTATCAGCCCCGCGAGCTCAGTATCAGTCACACAGTACAACATCAGCCCCTCGGGCTCACTCTCAAATCACATGGGTACCCGCGCTCACTGTGGAGGTGCAGACTCCGGAGGGGCTCCTAAATCCCAAGCGCAATATCAATCCATCTCGTGGCGTATAAAATAAGGCCTGAAAGCCTGATCATATCAACATAAGGCCTGAAAGCCTTCTCACATCACACTCGAGGCCTGAAAGCCTCCTCGCATAACACTCGAGGCCTGAAAGCCTCCTTACATCACTCAATATATACTCACATATGGCCCTCGGCCTCAATAAGTCCAAAAATAATCATAAGCCCCTCGGGCATCAGTAAAACAATGGTGCTCAGCTCAAACACTAGTTCAAATATCATTTAAGTCTAAAGTTTGAGTAAAAATAGCTGAGTTCATGAATCAGTGTAATTTAATTGGACTGAGTTCAAGCAATATTTCAAATAGTGAGGAAATAGTGATGAAAGTTCACAAAGGATTTCAAATAGTCTGCAATAAGCCCCAAGTATGGTAATAAGCCCAAGTCATAATGAAAAACAACAAGTCATAGCAAAATACCCGATAAAGTATCAACCGGGATAGACCAAGTCACAATCCCCAATAGTAAATGACCCTGTATTCGTCATTGAGCGCGTGTCTCATCTCAACATAGCACTACGTTGTGCAAATACGGGGTTTCAAACCCTCAGGACAACATTTAAAATCATTACTCACCTCTAGCCGGCCAAAAGTCTAGCTAGCTATTTCCTTTCCTCTCGAATCGACCTCCTCACGCGTCGAATCTGGCCAAAACCACAACAAATACATTACAATAGGCTAAGGGAATATATCTCAATCGAAAGGACTCGAAAAATATCGAAATTCACGAAATTAGCAAAACCCGAGCCCCGGGCCCACTTCTGGAAAATCAGAAAATTTAATATCATCGGATTCCTTATCTCGCCACGAGTCTACACATATAAAAATCATCAGAATCGGAGTCCAATTGGCCCCTCAAATCCCCATTCTTCCTTCTCTTAAGTTCAAGCCCTATCCTCCATTTTTTATCTCTAATTCCTTGATTTGTCACCCTTAATTCATGTAATAACACATTAGATTTATGATTTAGGCTCAGAATTCCTTACCTCAATGAAGTCCCTTGATTCCCTCTCCAAAATCGCACAAAAGCCTCCAAGTCCGAAGTGAAAATGTTAAGTTCTTTCAAAAATTCGCGAAGATAGAATTAAATACCTCTGACCAGACCTTTCCGCTTATGCGGCCATTTTTCCGCTTCTGCGGAATTTACTAACTCGCCCAGGACCGCTTCTACAGTGACCGCATCTGCGGGCCACCGACCGCTCCAGTGGAAGTCACCTTAGCACTCAGAACCACACCTGCGACTCCCCTTCCGCATCTGCGGAATCGCATCTGCAGCCCCTTTTCCGCAAATGCAGAAATACTAGATACCAGACATATCAACAATCACACAAGTCCAAAATTCACCCCTTTGGCCATCCGAAATCACCTCGAGGACCCCGGGACCTCAACTAAAAGTGCCAACCCATTCTAAAACACCATCCAAACATGCTCCAATCATCAAAACACCACAACCAACACCAAAATTATCAAATTACATCGGATTCAAGCCTAAATTCTTCTAAAACTTCCAAAATACGCATTTGATCAAAAACCCGACCAAAACACTTCCGAATCATCTGAAATTTTGCACACACATCCCAAATCACCTAACGAAGCTACTACAACTCTTGAAATTCCATTCTGACCCTTGGATCAAATTCTCACATATCAACCGGAAATCGCCAAAATACTAACTTCGCCAATTCAAGCCTATTTCTACATCGGACCTCCAAAATAACTTTCGATCACGCTCCTAAGTCATAAATCATCTCCCGAAGCTAACCGAACCACCGAAAATCACATTCGAGCTCTCTAACTCATAAATCAACATCCGGTTGACTTTTCCAAACCAAATCTTTCCTTAAAGAGATTAAATGTCTCATTTCCTTCCAAAACCAATCCGAATTAACTCTAACCCACCAATTACCGATAACGAAACATGAGGAAGCATAAAAATGGGGGAAACGGAATAGTAACACATGAGATGACGGACCGGGTCGTCACATCCTCCCCAACTAAAACAAATGCTCGTCCTCAAGCGGGTCAAGAAACATATCTGAAGTCTCAAATAGGTGAGGGTATCTACTCCGCATCTCCCGCTCGGTCTCCCAGGTAGCCTCCTCCACGGGCCGACCTCTCCACTGCACCTTCACCGAAGCTATATCCTTTGATCTCAATTTTTGAAACTGATGACCCAAAATAGCCAGTGGCTCCACATCATAGGTCAAATCATCATCCAACTGAACCGTGCTAAAGTCTAAAACATGAGAAGGGTCCCCAACATACTTCTGGAGCATAGAAACATGGAATACCGAATGAACGCCTGACAAGCTGGGTGGAAAAGCAAGCATATAGGCCACCTCTCTAACCCTCATAAGTACCTCAAAAGGTCTAATGAAACGCGAACTCAACTTTCCCTTCTTTCCAAACCTCATAACACCCTTCATGGGCAAAACCTTCAGCAAGACCTTCTCACATACCATGTAGGACATATCTCGAACCTTCTGGTCCGCATAACTCTTCTGACGCGACTGAGATGTACGAAGTCTCTCCTGAATCAACTTCACCTTCTGTAAGGCAGCCTGAAGCAACTCTGTCCCCAATAGTCTAGCCTCGCCGGGCTCAAACTAACCAACCGGAGATCTACACTATCTCCCATACAAGGCCTCATAAGGTGTCATCTGAATGTTAGATTGATAGCTGTTGTTGTAGGCAAACTCTGCAAGTGGCAAGAACTCAGCCCAAGAACCTCCGAAATTAATAACACAGTCACGCAACATGTCCTCCAATATCTAAATAGTACGCTCGGACTGTCCATCTGTCTGAGGATGAAATGCCATGCTCAACTCCACCTGCGTACCCAACTCTCGCTGAAAGTCCTCCAAAACTAGGAAGTGAACTGAGTACCTCTATCTGAGATAATAGACACTGGAACACCATGCAATCGAACAATCTCCCGGATGAAGATCCCTGCCAGCCGCTCCGAAGAATAGGTAGTACATACCGGAATGAAGTGCGAGGACTTGGTCAGCCAATCCACAATCACCCAAATTGAATCAAACTTCTTCGAGGTCTGAGGAAGACCGCTCAAAAAGTCCATAGTAACTCTCTCCCATTTCCACTCGGGAATAATCAGCTACTGAAGCACACCACCCGGCCTCTGATGCTCATAGTTCACCTGCTGACAGTTGAGACACCGAGCTACATAACTCACAATATCTTTCTTCATTCTCCTCCACCAATAGTGCTACCTCAAATCCTGATACATCTTCGCGGCACCCAGATGAATGGAATATCGCGAACTGTGGGCCTCCGCAAGAATCAACTCTCTAAGCCCATCTACATTGGGCATACAAATCCGGCCCTGCATCCTCAATACCCCATCATCACCGATGGTCACATCCCTGGCATCACCATGCTGAACTCTGCCCTTGAGGACAAGCAAATGCAGATCATCATACTGGCGCTCTCTGGTGCGATCATATAAGGAAGACCGAGAAACCATGCAAGCCAATACCCGACTGGGCTCTAAAATGTCTAATCTCACAAACCGATTGGCCAAAGCCTGAACATCAACTGCAAAGGGCCTCTCCCCAACTGGAATGTACGCCAGGATCCCTATGCTCACTGCCTTTTGGCTCAAGGCATCGGCCACCACATTGGTCTTTCCCGGATGGTACAGAAATGGTAATATCATAGTCCTTAAGCAACTCCAGCCATCTCCGCTGCTTCAAATTCAGATCTTTCTGCTTGAACAAATGCTGAAGACTGCGATGATCAGTGAATACCTCACATAACCATATAGGTAGTGCCTCCAAATCTTCAAAGCATGAACTATAGCAGCCAGCTCTAAATCATGAACAGGGTAGTTCTTCTCATGGGGCTTCAACTGACGAGAAGCAAATGCAATAAATTTACCAACCTGCATCAATACACAGCCAATCCCAACTCTCAAAGCGTCGCAATAGATGGTATAAGAACCTGAAGCTGATGGTAACACCAATACCGGAGTTGTGGTCAAAGCGGTCTTGAGCTTCTGAAAGCTCTCCTCGCACTCGTCCGACCATACAAACGGAGTACTCTTCTGAGTCAACTTGGTCAAGGGCGAGGCAATAGATGAAAAACCCTAAACGAACCGGTGATAATAACCAGCCAAACCGAGGAAGCTACAAATCTCTGCGGCTGAGGACGGTCTAGGCCAACTCTGAACCGTCTCTATCTTCTTTGGACCAACCTGAATCCCATCGTTGGACACCACGTGCCCCAGGAAGGCCACTGAATCGAGCCAAAACTCACACTTGGAGAACTTTGCATAATGCTTCTCCTCTCTCAATCTCTGCAATATGAGTCGCAAATGCTCCGCGTGCTCCTCCTGGCTACGCGAGTACACCAGAATATCATCAATGAACACGATAACAAAAGAATCCAGATAAGGCCGAAATACACTGTTCATCAAATGCATGAACACTGATGGGGTATTGGTCAGCCCTAAAGACATGACAAGAAACTCATAGTGACCATAGCTCGTCCTGAAAACAGTCTTAAGGATATCTGAATCCCTAATCTTCTACTGGTGATAACCCGAACGGAGGTCAATCTTGGAGAACACCTTCGCTCCTTAAAGCTGGTTGAATAAATCATCAATACGAGACAGGGGATACTTGTTCTTCACTGTTACTTTGTTCAACTGCCTGTAATCAATGCACATCCTCATTGTGCCATCCTTCTTCTTCACAAATAGAACACGTGCACCCCACGGTGACACACTAGGCCGAATGAACCCCTTATGTAGGAATTCCTGAAGCTGCTCCTTCAACTCTTTTAGCTCTGTTGGTTCCATACGATAAGGCAGAATGAAAATGGGCTGAGTGCCCGGCCCCAGATCAATACCAAAATCAATGTCCCTGTCCGGCGGCATGCTCGGCAGGTTTGCAGGAAAAACATCGGGAAACTTCTTCACAACTAGAACAGAATCAATGATAGGAGCCTCATCTCTAACATCCCGCACAAAGGCTAAATATGACAGACAACCCTTCCCAACCATAAGCTGGGCCTTTAGGAAAGAAATCACTCTACTACGGATATAATCAGTCACACCACGCCATTCGATCCTCGGAACACCCAGCATAGCCAAAGTGACTGTCTTAGCATGACAGTATAGAATAGCATGACATGGAGATAGCCAATCCATGCCCCGAATAACATCAAAGTCTACCATGCTCAATAGCAATAAATCAACTCGAGTCTCCAGACCCCCAATAGTCACAATACAAGACCGATACACATGGTCTGCAATAAAAGTATCGCCCACCGGGGTAGATATGTGCACAGGTAAAGCAAGGCACCCTCGGATCATACCCAAATGATGAGCAAAATATGAAGACACGTATGAATAGATGGAACCGAGATCAAATAAGATAGAGGCATCTCTGTGGCAGACTGAGATAATACCTGTGATAACAGCATCTGATGCAAGGGCATATGTCCTGTCTGGGATAGCATAAAATCGAGCCTGACCGCCACTAGATCGGCCTCCACCTCTGGGGCTACCCCGGGCTATCTGACCCCCACCCTTAACTGACTGGGCGGGTGCTGAAGAAACTGGTGCAAAAGACGAGGGCTAACCCCTCTGCTGTGATGAACTGGAAGCACGATAAGGACACTGCCTCCACATGTGACCAAACTCTCCACACTCATAACAGCTCCCAGGTGCTGGAGAATGGGACTGAAGGGAACCCCTCGCACCGGAGTGACTAGTTGATGCACTCGGAGCGGAAGAACCCTGAACATACGGGGCACGCGAAGAACTCTAATATGGTAGGGCGTTGAGTGAGGACTGGCCCTGCCAAAACCCCTGATGACCACGGCCTGTAGATGCCCCACGATACTCGAGACGAGCCGACTGAGGAGGCCTGAAGGAACGACCTCTACCCTGCTGGAACTGGCCTCTAGACGAAGCACCACTGTAACTGCCAGAACCTCGAGGCCTCTTGGCCTCCCTCTCCTCTCTATCGTGACGGTGAGCCGTCTCAATATCACAAGCAATATCAACTGCATCCTTAAAGGAAATACCCAGAACTCTCTCTCGAGTCATAAGAACACGAAGGTGATAATTAAGTCCATCCACAAACCTCTTGATCCTCTTCCAATCAGTTGGAACTATCCAGGAGGCATGACGAGCCAACTTAGAAAATCTCACCTCGTACTGGGTCACAGTCATATCTCCCTATCGAAGCCACTCATACTATCTACGCAGCTACTCTCTTTGATACTTCGGTACCCACTTCTCCAAGAAGAGAGTGGAGAACTCATGCCAAGTCAAATGCACTGCACCTGCCGGCCTACGCCGCTCGTACACCTCCCACCAAGTGAAGGCAGCTCCAGTGAACTGAAATGCGGTAAATGCTACACTACTCGACTCCAAAATCCCTACCGTCCGAAGCATACGCTGACACTTGTAGAGAAAACCCTGGGCATCCTCGCCTTGAGCACAACTGAATGAACGAGGCAGGAGCCTACTGAACCTCTCAAGACGACGCTGCTCATCGTCTGTCATAGCTGGAACCACAAAGTCCTGAACTAGTGCAACTGGCTGAGCTGGGGCTGCTCCCGGTGTCTGCAATCCCTGCGGGACATGCTCAGGTGTGCGAGCATCGGGGGTCTGATTGCCTCCACGTCTTGAGAAGTAGTTGTTGCGGTAGTGGCTGAAACTGCCTGAGCCAGGCCAGTGCAAATTGATAGTATCTGAGCCAAGGCCTCCTGAAGGCCCGGAATCACAATGGGCACTGCCGGTGCCGGAACAGGTGCTGCTGGAATGTCTGCAGCTGGAGCCTGATCCACAACCGGGGCAGCTGGTGGAGCAACAGGTGCTGCCCTCGCGGCTCTCCCTCTACCACGACCGCGTCCACGGCCTCTGGTGCCCTCAGTGGGTGGTACTGGTGGTCGTCTATCTCGTCCTGTAGCGCGAGTCCTCACCATCTGCGAGAGAATAGAACACAGAAGTTTAGTTCTCGGATCAACAAAGTTGCATGACAAGAATTTCCAGAATATGAAGTTTTTCCTAAAGGTTCTGCAGCCTCTCGAGGATAAATACAGACGTCTCCGTACTGATCTGCGAGACTCTACTAAACCTACTCATGACTCGTGAGACCTATGTAACCTGTGCTCTGATACCAACCTGTCACGACCCAACTCCCAAACACGGTCGTGATGGAACCTCTCGTGAAGACAAGGCCAGCCAACATAATATCAACACTTCTTTTAACAGTTACTTAGCATGAATAAGTCTAAAACATTAATAACATTATCATAAGTGCAAAAGAAAAGTGATAAAACTGGGAACCATCCCGACACAGCCCGCAATCGGGGTGTCACAAGTCACGAGCTACTACAAAGTTTAATAGAATTCTACAAAGTCTGGAACTAGGGAAAAGTTCTGAAGATAATGTAAATAACAAAAATAAGGGAGAAAACGGGGCTGCGAACGTCAACAGCTACCTCGTCACTCCTAGTTCGCCTGGTATGGAAGGAAATCAGCGCTCAGGAACGAACTCTCCTCTGCCTGTATCTACACACATGGTGCAGGGAGTAATGTTAGTACTCCGACCCAGTGAGCAATAAAAATAAATATTGACTGAAAGGATGAAACCTCATAAAGGAACAAATAACGTTATCTCAAGCAGTAAAACCGGTTAAGCAGTAGAAACAGTGAAGTATCAAATAACTCTATTTTAAAAATAGTTAAAGACAAATATTTTCATCAATGAGAAATAACCAGAAACCTGCCCCTCGGGCTCAATATCAACCTCTCGGTACAGTATCAGCCCCGCGGGCTCAGTATCAGTCACACAGTACAACATCAGCCCCTTGGGCTCACTCTCAAATCACATGGGTACCTGTGCTCATTGTGGGGGTGCAGACTCCGGAGGGGCTCCTATAGCCCAAGCACAATATCAAGCCATCTCGTGGCGTATAAAATAAGGCCTAAAAGCCTGAGCATATCAACATAAGGCCGGAAAGCCTTCTCACATCACACTCGAGGCCTGAAAGCCTCCTCACATAACACTCGAGGCTTGAAATCCTCCTCACATCACTCAACATATTCTCACATATGGCCCTCGGCCTCAATCAGTCCAAAAATAATCATAAGCCCCTCGGGCATCAGTAAAACAATGGTGCTCAGCTCAAATACTAGTTCAAATATCATTTAAGTCTCAAGTTTGAGTAAAAATAGCTGAGTTCATGAAACAGTGTAATTTAATTGGACTGAGTTCAAGTAATATTTCAAATAGTAAGGAAACAGTGATGAAAGTTCACAAAGGATTTCAAATAGTCGGCAATAAGCCCCAAGTATGGCAATAAGCCCAAGTCATAGTGAAAAACAACAAGTCATAGCCAAATACCCGGTAAAGTATCAACTGGGATAGACCAAGTCCCAATCCCCAATAGTAAATGACCCCTCACTTGTCATTGAGCGCCTGTCTTATCTTAACATAGCACTACGTTGTACAAATAAGGGGTCTCAAACCATCAGGACATCATTTAAAATCATTACTCACCTCTAGCCGGCCAAAAGTCTAGCTCGCTATGCCCTTTCCTCTCAAATCGACCTCCTCACGCGTCGAATCTGTCCAAAACCACAATGAATACGTTATAATAGGCTAAGGGAACATAACCCAATCGAAAGGACTCGAAAAATATCGAAATTCACGAAATTAGAAAACCCGAGCCCCGGGCCCACTTCTCGAAAATCAGATAATTCAACATCATCGGATTCCTTATCTCGCCACGAGTTTACACATAAAAATCACTAGAATCGGAGTCCAACTGGCCCCTTAAATCCCCATTCTTCCTTCTCTTAAGTTCAAGCCCTAACCTCCATTTTTTATCTCTAATTCCTTGATTTTTCACCCTTAATTCATGTAATAACATATTAGATTTATGTTTTAGGCTCAGAATTCCTTACCTCAATGAAGTCCCTTGATTCCCTCTCCAAAATCGACAAAAGCCTCCAAGTCTGAAGTGAAAATGTTAAGTTCTTTCAAAAATTCGCGAAGATAGAATTAGATACCTCTGACTAGACCTTTCCGCTTATGCGGTCATTTTTCCGCTTCTGCGGAATTTACTAACTCGCCCAGGACCGCTTCTGCGGTCCAATACTGCTTATGCAGTGACCGCATCTGCGAGCCACTGACCGTTCCTACGAAAGTCACCTCAACACTTAGAACCGCACATGCGACTCCCCTTCCGCATCTGCGGAACCGCATCTGCGGCCCCTTTTCCGCTGATGCGGAATACCAGATACCAGACATATTAGTAATCACATAAGTCCAAAATTCACCCCGTTGGCCATCCGAAATCACCCCGAGGCCCCCCGGGACCTCAACCAAAAGTGCCTACCCAGTCTAAAACACCATCCACACTTGCTCCAATCATCAAAACACCACAACCAACACCAAAACTATCAAATTACATCAAATTCAAGCCTAAATGCTTCTAAAACTTCCAAAATACCCATTTGATAAAAAAACCCGACCAAAACACTTCTGAATCATCTGAAATTTTGCACACACATCCCAAATCACCTAACGAAGCTACTGCAACTCTCAGAATTCCATTCCGACCCTCAATCAAAATCTCACCTATCAACCGAAAATCGCCAAAATACTAACTTCGCCAATTCAAGCCTATTTCTACACCGGACCTCCAAAATCACTTCCGATCACGCTCCAAAGTCAAAAATTATCTCCCGAAGCTAACTGAACCACCGAAAATCACATCCGAGCTCTCTAACTCATAAGTCAATATCCAGTTGACTTTTTCAAACCAAACCTTTCCTTAAAGAGACTAAGTGTCTCATTTCCTTCCAAAACCAAACCGAATTAACTCTAACCCACCAATTACCGATAACAAAATATGAGGAAGCATAAAAATGGAGGAAACAGGACAGTAACACATGAGATGACGGGTCGGGTCGTCACACAAATCCATTAACATATGCTCAATTACTCATTACAATCCAATGTATAGTAATTCCTAACCCCGATCGAAAAGTTAACAAAACGCTCTTGGGCCCACGTGCCCGGATTCTGAAATTTCTCAAAGATAAGGTTTACTCATGAATTCACGAACTCAAATATATGATTATCTCCTAATTTCATACCCAAAATCGTGGTCAAAATCCAAGAATACTAATTTTCTAGGTTTTCTTCAAAATTCCAAAATTTCTACTAATTTATATGATTTTCCATATTCAAATCTAGATAAAATCCAAGTAATTAACTTGCAATAGGTGGGAATCACTTACCTTGGCATGGATGATGAAAATGGAGCTCCAAAATCGATCTTAGGTCGTCTTACATGGAGAAAATGAGATGAAATGAGCCAAACTCATTTCTCTACACTTATACAATGCCCAGATGAGTCTTCTTCGCGTTCGCGAGACCCCCATCACGTTCACAAAGAAGAAAATTCCCAAAAATTATTTTTCAAACTTATCTTAGACAGCCTCTAGTATAATAGCCAAAACATTTTGTTCATAACTCTAAATTACAAATGGTTTAATGTTTTGAATACTAGAAATCAAGATCTACAACTTTCATGCTTTTATTATCTCCCATTCTTTATAGATTTTGAGATATAAGCTGCCAAAGTCAGCCTTGTGCAATACAAATTTCTTCTTTATCTTTTCGGATAGCTTATAGTGAACCAGACATAACTTTTAGTACACAAACTCAAATGCCAAATGGTTTTTATTTATGAACACTAGACACAAAGGGCTACAACTTTTATTTTTGGATCTTCTTCAAATTCCTTATAGATTGCGTGATATGAGCCTCCGACGTCAGACCTATGCAATAGAGATTTCCTTCTTTGCGAACGCGAAGATCTTTTCGCGAACACGAAGAACAGTGTCCCTGAAGCCAAATCCTTCGTCGCGAATGCGGAAAACAATACTAGACACCAAAACAGCTCGAAATGATCCGAAACCACCCCGAAACACACCCGAGGCACCCGGGCCCTGTCCAATCACACAAACCAGTCCCATAACATAACACGGACCTGCTCGAGGCCTCAAATCACATCAAACAACATCGAAATCATGAATCGCACCCCAATTCAAGCTTAATGAACTTTAGAACTTCAAACTTCTACATTCGATGTCGAAGCCTATCAAATCATGTCTGATTGATCTCAAATTTTGCACACAAGTCACATTCGATATTACGGACTTGCTCCAACTTCTAGAATCGAAATCCGACCCCGATATCAAAAAGTCCACTTCCAGTCAAACTTCTCAAAAGCCTTCAAATTTGTATATTTAGCCAAATGACTCTAAAATGACCTACGGGCCTTTGAATTCACTTTCGATCTCGCTCCCAACTCCAGAATCACCATACGGAGCTACTCCTAGACTTGGAATCCCAAACAGACATTGATAACACTGAAATGCACTTCAAGCCAAACTTATAAAAATTTTTCCAAAATTCTAGCTTCCACAATAGGCGCCAAAATGCTCCCGAATCATCCAAAACCTGATCCGGACATATACCCAAGTCCGAAATCATCATACGAACCTACCCTTTAGAACCCGATTCCGGGGCCGTTTACTCTGAAATCCAATTTTAGTTGATTCTTTCAATTCAAAGATTCCGAAAAGAGAATTCTCTTTCCAAATCAACTCCGAACTTCCCGAAATAAAATTCTCACTATGCACACAAGTCATAATACCCAAAGTGAAACTGCTCATTGCCTCAGACTGCTGAATGGAACACTAGAGCTCAAAATGACCTGCCGGGTCGTTACAAGAAATAACTCAACTTTAAATTAACTCTTTCATTTTTCTCATTTACCCTTAATGAGAAGCTCTTATAGCCACACAAATGTTATGGCCCCATAAACTTTTTATCCCTTAAGCTTTTAAGACCACAAGTTTCAAAAGTCTTTTTATTTTTTCTTAAACTCCATGTCGAGTCAAACTACATCATCTAATATGAAACCAAGGGAGCATGGGCGGAACTACTAATGCCCGAGGGGGTGGTACGCCACCCGCAAGCTTCCGTAGAAACGTTAAATATACATGTATATACATGTGCAAAATTTGATAAATATTTTACTTGCCACCCGAAGTAACAAATGATGTCACGGTGCCAGTGGCAAGTGGCAGAAAGTTCCTCCTCGGTGGCCCCCGGAGTCTTCAAATACTTGATCCGCCTCTGCGAGGGAGTACTAGATTTCTTTGGAAGGTTCCTTATCTCTATATATTCTACAATAGAATATTTAGCAATTATCTTGTATGCACACTATATATATAGGACATGACTCGATTAAAAAATAAATTATACTATATGATATGAAGGTTAAACAGGAGCTTTGTAGCGTAGGTATGGATGTAATAAAGATCAAAATAATTGAGGAGCTATTTTTGACGCAGTTCAATAGCATTTCTGCATCCATATTATTCAATAACAATTTGGGTTGGTTCCAAGTTTCTCTTTAATTAGAATAAAGATCAAAATTTTAGAATACTCTCGTCATTCATACTATATTAAAAGAATTAGCAATTGAAGTTAAAAGTTATGCTCATAATTGTAAATTTGTTGAGCATTTACATATGCGTTTAAACTGAATTATAGGATTAGTAAAAGAATAAAGGTCTTCTTTTACTTTAGCCCATGTGAATTCTCTTCATTGTCAAGTCAGGTATTTGCAAATCGTGCCTGGGAAAAAAGAGAGAAAAAAGAGCAATGGATTCTCCATCTTCAAGCATTCCAAGTGACTAGCAAGCTGCTCCCAGCTCTAACTTTAGTTCTAACTGCATTTTTCTGAGGAGAGATGTTCTGTTTGAGGAACACATTTCTCTGGTATGATACTACTTAGTTAAAAATATACTAGTAATTGACTATATAATACTTAATTATGCTCTCGTACAGTAAGGGTCTGTTTGAAAAGTCATCCGGTAATAGAATTGGTGTAATTATTATCAGGGTAGTAATTACACAGCGTAGTAATTATGATGACCTGTTTGTTTGTCATAATGTAATTACAAGTATACTGTTTGGTTGCACACATATAATTTCACAGTTAGATTAAATTTTAAATAAAGTAATTATCGAAACTTAAAAGTGAATATAATAAAGATATGCTTATGAATAATTTGTATAAGTATAAATGATATTAGATTTGGTATGCAAGATGCATATTTTTTCTTGAATATACACTATTAATTAGTATTCATATATTTATAATTAATATCGTAAAAATAATTGATATATATTTTCCAAATTAATAATAATTAGTTTAATTTATTAATAAAACAAAAAACATATATTTTGTAATAACATCATGGAATCAATGTTTGATAGAATAAATTAATACTTATAAATATAATGTCATAATATTATGCAAATATTTCATGTTTACCCATAAAATGGTACAGTTGAATTTATAGCGTGGTTTATAGTAGGGGTGTGTATCGGTGGGTTTGGTTTGATTGTGAATGCTATTGGTTCGTCATATCGGTTATCGATTTATAAATATGCTAAACCGATAATGGAACCGATAAGATACCGGTTATCGAGTACAAATTAGTCGGTTATCCATCTTTATCGGTTAGGATATTGGTTTACCCGATAAGAATAAAAACTATCCAAAAAAATTATGTTTTTATTATAGACATCGTGATCGAACTATTAAGAGAAAGGAATAAGGGATAAGATAATTTTTTAAGTTATAAGTTAATTGGAATAAGGGATAAGACATTCAACAATCTAATATTACTAACTATCTCATTGCGAGCGGGCATAATTCGCAGGAAAATAATAAAATCCTAATCTTGTAAATACTAAAGAATTAGTGCAACAAAAGAAACAAATAGAAAAACTAAAAATTTGAACAATTAATTCTTTAAAGTTTAAAACTAAAAATGTTAACTAAAGAATTAAAATAAGAAATTCAGAAAAGTTAAAACATACTCTAAAGATTAAGGTCAGAAGAAGAAGAGTAATGTCTCGACCCAAAATCCACTAAGGGTCGTGATGGCACCGGACATCGAAGTCAGGCAAGCCAACCCAAATACTTAATTAAATTTTCATTTTAATAATTTTGAAAACTATGATTTTCCTTCAATTTCACCAGTAAAAGATAATCGTTTTAGATTAAATATAAATGTTAGGAAGTTAATACAAGATGCCCCATAATCATCCCATAACCCGGTGTCACAAGTGCATGAGCATTTACTAAGGAATTACATAAAACTACAGTAACTGTTCGGAATACAAGTGGAATGAAATGAAAATACAGTACAATACTCTGAAGGAGACTCTGCTGGTTGCGATCGTCTCGATAAATGCAACTCACCTAAATCTCCGTATCAATCATGCCTATATGCCACTAAGTTACTAGCCACACATAAACCAGTACAACAAAAATGCACAGCAAGTGCAGTATGAGTACAAAAACAACGTGTACTCAGCAAGTATCCCGTCTAATCTCGAAGAAGTAGAGACGAGTGGTCGACTTCGACACTTGCTAGTGGTCTAATAATAATATAGTAAAAATGTGAGAAAATCATGGATTTATATAGCAGTTATAACTCATAAAGCCAGAAAGCAGGTAAACACCTTTTCAAATAATAAAGGATTTCCAAGATTCACTTTTTATTATCTTTCTCAATTTATATCGGTCCAGGAAAGGCAAATATCAACATTTAAAATTCTCGCGCAAGCCATACAAGCATGCGCATATCATGTCGAGTTCGTACGGCCCGATCCAACAGAAATATAAATCGTGCACTGCCGAGGGTCTAACGGGTGAATCATAGATGCATCTATTACCGCGCTCGCAAATTATCCATTCGACACGGTCAACATAAAATAAACAAACACCCTGCTCGTGAATCATACATGCGACGCAGGTACACATAGAATCACATATTCAAATAGTTATGCAAGACTTCATTAGGGAACAACTATCTGAGGAAAAATCCAAATTCTCTTTTATTTAACGATTTAAGAAAAATGAAGTTTAATCCTTTTAGAAATTTATTTACCAATTAGATAGAATTTAAGCAATTCAAACCTTCCAAAGGATTACAAATATTTCCAAGTACAATATGCTTTTGGGTCCTAGACTACCCGGATAATAGCATAATAGTAGCTACGCACGGACTCTCGTCACCTCGTTCGTGTGTAGCCCCAACAAATGGGAGCACATAACCAATTATTTCACCTATGGGGACAATTTTCTCTTACAAGGTTAGAAAGGAGACTCACCTCGCTCCAAAGATCCATAATTGGCATTCCATGTTCTTTCGAAGACTCGAATCGATGAACAAAGCTCCAAAGCTAGCCAATAATAATACCAATCCATTAACATATGTTCAATTACTCATTACAATCCAATTTATAACAATTCCTAACTCCGATCGAAAAGTTAACAAAATTGCCCTCAGGCCCACATGCCCGGATTCCTAAATATTTCGAAGATAAACTTTACCCATAACCTCACGAACTCAAATATATAATTTACTCTCAATTTCATACCCAAAATTGGTCAAATTCCAAGAATATTAATTTTTTAGGTTTTTCCTCAATCCCCAAGTTTTTACAAATTTCATGCTCAAATCCGTACATAATCAATGTATTTAACTCAAGATATGTAGGGATAACTTACCTTATTGTTGATGATGAAAATCCCCTCTTGAAACCCTCCAAGAATCGCCCAAACCAAGAAAATATGAGAGAAAATGGCAAAATCCCGATTTTTAAAAGAACCATTCTGCCTCCAGCACTTCCGCACCTGCGATCCCTTGACCGCTTCTGCGGTTCCGCAGGTGCGGCACTTCTACCTCTTCTGCAGATACTCTCCAGGCACTCCCTTCCGCTTCTACGATTCAACCACCACAGGTGTGGTTCCGCTTCTGCGGCTGCTCGACCGCATCTGCGTTTCCCTTCACTTTTCGTCCAAACCGCATCTGCGACTCCCCTAGCCGCATTCTGCAGCTCCGCACCTGCGTCCCAATTCTCGCAGGTGCGGTTATACCAGCAACTAGCAACTTCAGCCTTCCAAAAACTCCATTTTCGATCCGTTAACCACCCAGAATCTACCCGGGGCCCCCGGGACCCTAACCAATCATATCAACCAGTCCCAAAATATATTACGAACTTGCTCGAGGCCTCAAATCATATCAAACAAATCTAAAACCACAAATTGACCTCCAATCCAAGATTTTGTAACTTTAAAATTTCAAACTTCAACTTTCGATGTTTAACCTATCAAATACCGCTCGACTGACTTCAGATTTTGCACACAAATTATATTCAACGTTACGAACCTACTCCAACTTTCAGAATCAGATTCCGACCCCGACATCAAAAGGTCCACTTCCGGTCAAACTTCTCAATAACCTTCAAATTTCTATCTTTAGCCAAATAACTTCAAAATTTCCTACAGACCTCCGAATTCACTTCCAGTCTCGCTCCCAACTCCAGAATCACCATACAAAGCTACTCTAAGACTCGGAATCCCAGCTGAACATCAATAACACTGAAATTCACTTTAACCCGAACTTATGAAATTTCTTCCAAAATACTAACTTCCAAAATAGCCACCAAAACTCTCCCAGGTCATCCAAAACCCGATCCGGGCATACGACCAAGTCCAAAATCATCATACGAACCTGTTGGATCAAACAGATCTCGATTCTGAGGTTGTTTACTTAAAAATCCAATCTTAGTTAATTCTTTCAACTTAAAGCTTCCGAAATGAGAATTCTCTTTCTGAATCAACTCCGAACTTCCCGAAATTCAATTCCGACCATGCGTACAAGTCATATTACCTTAAATGAAGCTGCTCATGGCCTTAAAATACTGAACGGTGCGCTAAAGCTCAAAACGACCGGTCGGGTCGTTATAAGTAACTACCAAGAGAATTGAGAGAATAAGAGGATGAGATAATAAACGAATAAGCCGATTTTATATGTTTAGTGGGTAAAATTATAATTTTGTTAAAGCTTATTGTGCTATCGGTTAAACTGATAATAAATTGGGCAAACCGAGACCCGAACCGATAACCTATTAGTCAAATAACATTAAACCGTTATCGAACTATTTACCCAATAACCCGATACCGATAACCCAATAGCATTTTATCGATTTGGGCTATCGATTATACCCGATATATACCCAGACCAAGTTTATAGACAAACAAATCGATTTGATCAAAAAATGACGAGTAAAAGAGGACAATGATAAGATTATCAAATCAAATTAAGGTTGATAACAAGCCTGACTAAGAGCTTAGCCTTTTCGATGACAAGAATGAATTAATTATAGCCTTTTGGGTACAGAAGTTTCTTGTCTCTACAATGGATGTTAGTCCTATTTATAGCTTGATTTAGGGGCAAAAGATCCTCAAATCAAGCCCCTTTTGAATGAGAATAAAATCGCCATTAATTGATATATAACGGTTTGCTATAAATACAGATATTCTCTGTAACGGCTGCCCAATAAATGTTATCCGATGATAATATTTTGAATCTTTGTTACCGACGGCTCTATCTTTGAGATTCGTTCAGCACTAATCGCTTGCTTGTACTTAGTTCTAGCTATTTGCTGACTTACATCCCACGTCTTCAGTTCCAAGTGTCACTTCATCTGTCGCCCCCCTGTCATTAACCAATTTTTTCTCATACAGATAGTCCCCTTACTTTCCGGTGATGCAACTTAATGTTACCAGGAAGTAGATAAGAAGTATCAATCACTTAAACATCCTCTTCATAAGAATGAGATTGATTCTTGATTAATTCGAAAGAATATTGTCAACTGGTGCAATAACCATCAGAAGTCTTGAGTATATCAAACACCAGGAATACTTATTACTCCATCGGTTCCATTGTATGTTACATGATTTGGATGTTGTCACGACCCAATTTGACCTATAGATCGTGATGGCGCCCAACGATATCGCTAGGCAAGCCAACAATAAACTAGCCGTGTGATTTCTTCTTTTAGAAATTTAGAAATAATTTATTTTTAATTTATTTAACGATTAAACAGTGAAAATTTTAGTGAAGGAGAGTAATAAACAATCTAAGAGTAAATAAGGTAAAATAATAGTTAAAGCCAACAAATATTCTACTAGCATAGTTTCCAAGACCTGGTGTCACAAGTGTATGAGCTACTAATAGAATATACAAAACATTCTACAATACTATCTGAATGAAATAGAGAGGAAACAAATAACAAATGGAGACTCCGAGTGCTGCTGAAACGGCCTCGAAAGGGCAGCTCACCACAAAGTCTCGAAGTATCAGGTATGCGCGCCGGGGTAATAACCGGATGCTTCTGCCTCAAATCCTGCACAGGTAGTGCAAAGTGTAGTTTGAGTACAATAACAATGTATACCCAATAAATATCTAATCTAACCTCGAAAAAGTAGTGACGAGGGGTCAACTTCGATAGTTACTATGGTCTAACAATAATAAGAATATAATTCTAAATAATCAGAAAATTTGTAAATGATAATGAAATCCAACAATAAGCAAAAAATAAACTATTCCCCTTACAAAAAATAAATTCCAAATTAAAATTTCCATCCTTTAATCATTTAACCTCTTCAACCAATGAAACAACATCAAGTATAATCGGGTACCAAGTATTATTACGTACGAGAGCTGTCGAGGACGTATGGCCCGATCCAATAATACCTAATTACGTGCAGTGTCGAGGGGCGAATGACACTAACCATAGATGCAGATATCTATTAACCTGCCGAGGCCCACTCCTCCCATGAGTGTAGTGCAACTTGTACCTCGCCCGCGGAAACCTTTGCGGCGTGAATAAATATAAATTCTTAAATTATTAGAAATTCCTCATTTCTTTTCATAACATAAGGAGGCTAATTAAAAGCATTGAATCTTAAATCCTCAACTTCAACAATTTTCAAGACAAGTAATTAACATAATCAAATAACGATAGAAACAAAGCATGATGTGAATCCTAAGATAGCCCGAACTTCACATGAAATATATCTACGCACAGACTCTCGTCACCTAATACGTATGTAACTCCCCGCATACAATAATTATTTTAGCAAAACACACCTAGGGGGATGAGCTACATGTTAGGTTAGAAAAGAGATTTACCTCATCTCAAAGCTCACTTTACGGCTAAGGTTCAGCTCTAAAGCCTCAATTTGGTGCCGCAAAAATCCGAAACTAGTTAAATGTTATACAAATTAATCAATACATACTCGAAAATCCATAACTTACTCTTTTAAACAATTACTCAACCCAAATTTCAAGATTCTTAAATCTCATCCATGGGCGCATGTGCTCAGATTCCGAAATTGTTTGGAGAAAATCGTTACCCATTGACTTAATGTCACGCCCCAAATCTGAGGGACATGATCGGTGCTCGACCGGATAGCCCCAGTCAAGCGGACCTGGGTGCCTCTCCTACCCCACGTGTTACCCCGCATTTTTCAGTACCTACTAGCCATGAGAAATAACCGTTTACAATCAAAACACCTTTTTATTACAAAAATTCATAGCGTGGTTTACACTTTACATAGCCCAACGTGCACGATACAGATTACATAAGTTCATGACCCACATTTCCTGTCTAAGAAGCATCTAAACATGAAAAAGGGATGATAACGTACTTGCTGGTAACAAGGCTACGGCTATACCTTATACAAATATCAAAATAAGATCCCAAAATAGAAGCGGCATGAGCCACGCAGGGCCCCGAAAGGAAAGGGGCTCACCAATTCAGTTGACGGGAAATGATGAAGAGCTACGGTCAGTGGACTGGAGTACCTGCTATGGATCCACCTATAATCATAACACGAATGTAGCGCCCCCGGCAAAAGGGACGTCAGTACACTTGAATTGTACTGGTATGTATGAACAAACTTGCTCCAAGTAAACTCAAGCCATATACAAGTAGGTAACAGTAATAGAAACAATAATCAAATTCACAAGAAAAGGAACAATCAAGCCAAACAAGTTTTCAATCTCTCCTGTTTCCCCCTTCCACAATTCCACGTCAATGATTTCACAATTTGCT
>MU701243.1:5123-23443 GCA_026770625.1 Nicotiana glauca | reverse complement strand
TATTACCAAGAATCAATGCATAAGAATCTCCCTTTTTATTAAAATCTTAAAATCAATGAAAAAGAGTTGGGGACCTTACCTGCAAGAATGGAGATGAAGATAATACTCAAGAATTTTCGGGCCTGGGTGACTTTGGAAAATCAAATTGATGAAGATTGCTTTCTCCATCAAGAACCCTCTCTTCCCTCTCTCTTATTTTTCCCAGTAACATGATTAAAATGAGGGGTTGGGGTGTTTTATTAAAAAGGGGGTCGGGTTTAAACTTTATAAAATTTAAAAGCCTGAGCAAGATCTGCGGTCGCACTTTGCGATCGCAGAATCGAAATGCGGTCCGCAGATTGGGCCGCAGAAGTGTCCCAAAACTCTTAGGCGTTTCTACTTGGGAATGCGACGGGAATGCGGTCCTTATTCCTGTTATGCGGTCGCATAATGCACCGCAGAACTGACCTTCACAAATTCTTGAGGAATTTATGTGACGGTTATGCGGTCCGCATATAGATTATGCGATCGCATAATGGACCGAATTTTCAACATCAATTTCGACTAACTCTCTGATTAACTCTGAGGCAGAAATGTGATCTGCATACCTGATCTGCGACCGCATTCTGGACCGCATAATGACAATTTTCTGGAAAATTTTGATTCTTGATTTTTAAGTGCAAAATCATATTCGGAACTTGGCACTATGAGCTACTAGGTTTTTAGCACAAAATTTTACGGGGCCTTACACTTAAGAACTCAAATATATAATTTATACCCAATTCCATAACAAATTTCGTGGTTAAATTCTATTTTGTAAAAGCCTAGATTTTTATATCTAACCCACAATTTCTACCAATTTACATGCTATAATCTTCCCATGAACTATGTATTTAACTCACAATAGGTACAATTAACTTACCTCAATTATTTGTTGGAATCCCCTCTCTAACCAGCTCCAAAATTGCCTCTAAGTGGTGAAGAAATGAGCAATAATTTACCCCAAAATGCCAACTTTTAATATTGGACACTGAAATGTTCCTGGTTCATTAAAAACCTGATCTGATCAAACGCCTAAGCCCGAAATTATCATACGAACTTATTGGTACTATCAAATCCCGATTCCGAGGTCGTTTACTCGAAACATTGGCCAAAGACAAACTTATCCCCTTTCTCAAACTTAAGGTACTAAATGTTTCGATTCAACCCAGACTTTTCCAAGTCCCGAACTAACCATCCCTGCAAGTCATAAAAAGGTAAAATCACGTACGTGGAGTTTTATTTAGGTCAACAGAGTTCTAGAAAGTAAAGTGACCACCCACGGGTAGTGCATACAGGGTCTGATATACGGTAGTTGTATGTCCTGGAACCTGAGCAGTAGGGGTTTGTGCACCCCCTCCCGCCTGAGATGTGGCTGGGTCTGCAAGAAATAAACCACCCTAAGTCATTGAATCCATGAAACGCAGCATACAGCCCATCACCTCCTTAAATCTTGTGTCACGACCCGGAATACCGACCCTCGGGAGTCATGATGGTGCCTACTCATGGAAGCTAGGCAAGCCGATCTTAATTACTTTTCATTATACACGTATCCCTTTTTAACGATTAACAACATTAAAATGAAAGCAACGGTACTGAAATCATAAGCGGAAGTCTTAAATTTAAATAACTAAAACATAATACGAAAATCCCAACATGAAACTCTACCCAAGAACTGGAGTCAGAAGCTCACGAACATCTAGGAGTACTAAATACAAAGTCTGAATGGAACATAAATCTGTTTGTCTCGAATACAAGAGATGACAGTACATAGTAAGGATAGAGGAGAAGCCGGTCCTGCGAACGCCTGCAAGCTACCTCGGTGTCTCGAATGGACTGAAGGCATGCTCCCGATCTACTGCTGTTGTTGTCCAAAGTCTGGATCTGTGCAAAATAGCACAGAGTGTAGTATCAGCACAACCGACCCCATGTGCGGGTAAGTGCCTAGCCTTAACCTCGGCGAAGTAGTGACGAGGCTTGGACTAGACTACCAGATAAACCTGTGCAGTTCATATATATATACAGAACGGAAAGAAATAACGGAAAGTAAACAGTCAATAAAGGGAGGGGGATCATGCTACGGGGAGACAACAGTGACGAATAGTAATCCTCAATTCAAAGATAGAAGCAACCAACAGGAACGAATACCCAAATTAAACACACTGGAACCAACAATTGTTGCGGCGCGCAACCCGATCCCAATGTATAACAATATTGTTGCGGCGTGCAACCCGATCCAAATATATCATTGTTGCAGCGTGCAACCTGACCCATGTGTATATAATTGTTGCGGCGTGCAACCCGACCCATATCATTTAGCATTGTTGCGGCGCGCAACCCGATCCATATTGTTTATATTACTTTTCCTCACCCAAAGAACAGTCACAAATAAAGGGCAAGGAAGTAAACAACATAGTGGAAGAAATCCCGGCAAGGGAATATCCTAAAGCAGTTAAATCCCGGCAAGGAAACAATATCAATAACTCAATATCCCGGCAAGGGAGAAGTTCAACAAACGACAAAACGTCCCAGTAAGGATAAGTTCAACAAACGGCAAAACGTCCCGGAGAGGGAGTATCCAATAACTCATCTCTTTCTTTCGTTTCTTACTCTATATTTCATTTTATCATTTGAGCCAACGCTCAAAAGAATCAAATCATCTCATATACCTTCCCAATTTGTATCTCAACTAGAGCCAATGCTCCATAAAACCAAATAAATCATAATATCTTTCACATTTTCTTTACAACACATAGAAACCCTCAATCAAACATGGAAATTACAACAAAATCATGATAAACATATTTTAAGGACTCACGATCATGCTAGACACCAATGTATAGATACTCGTCACTATGCCTATACACCGTACTCGACAATTAGCAAGTAGCAAATAAGACTGAACTCCTATTCCCTCAAGCTAAGGTTAGACCAAACACTTACCTCGATGCTCGAAACTCAACTCACGCTTCAAGTATAGCTTTACCCCTCGATTCTACCACAAAACCGCTCGAATCTAGTCACAAATTACTTGAATACATCAACAAATGCTAATTGAATCAATTTGAATGCATAAAAATAAATTTTCCAAAGTTTTGCCCAAAAATTTCAAAAATGCCCCTGGGCCCACGTGGTCAAAGCCCGAGGTTCGAACCAAAATCCGGTTAACCATTCTCGCACAAGTTCATATCTATGATTTGTTTTGAAATTGGACCTCAAATTGAGGTCCAAATCCCCAATTTTCGAAAAATCCAAATTCTACCCAAAATCCCCATTTTTACCCATGAAAATCTTTGATTTCAAGTTGAAAACTTGTTAAATGATGTTAATGATTGAAAGAAATGAGTAAAAATAGACTTAAAATTGATTTTGAGAAGGAAGAATTCTTGGAAAATCGCCTATGGGTGTTTGGGTTTGAGAAATATGAAAAATGGGATTCAAATTCGGCTATGTATGAAAAATGCAGGTCTCAGATGTGGGAAATTCGAACTTGGCTTCGCATTGCGAACCCAGCAAGCTTGGGAATTGCAAAAACTGGTTCGCACTTACGAACCAGGCTTTGCAAATGCGAAGCATGTAGGTCTGAAATGCATTAGCTATGATTTCAACTTCCAAAATGCTCTCGAGGCCTATCCAAAACTCTCTCGAGCCCTCGGGGCTCCAAACTAAACATGCACACAACCTCAAAAATATCCTACGGACTTACTCGCACGATCAAATCGCCAAAATAACATCATATACATCGAATCAAGCCTCAAAACTCATGATTTCTTCCAAATTCTTCATAAACCATCAATTTTCATTTTTAAGTCCGAAACACGTCAAATGACGTCCGTTTTCAACCAAATTTTATAGAAAGCGCTTAAATCAGATATAAGGCCTGTACCGGGCACCGGAACCAAAATACGGGCCCGATACCAGTACGTTCTAATCAATTTTCATTTCAAATTTCCTTAATTATTTCAGAAAAACAATTTCTTTTAAAAAATCATTTCTCAGGCTTAGGACCTCGGATTTTTATTCAGGGCATACGCCCGAGTCCCACATTTTTCTACGGACCCTCCGGGATCGTCAAATCACGGGTCCGGGTCCGGGTCCGTTTGCCCAAAATATTGATGAAAGTCAAATTTAGTCATATTAACACCAAAATTTAGCATTTTTCACAGAATTTCACATTTAAGCTTTTCGGCTACGCACCCGGACTGCTCACGCAAATCAAGGCGACCAAAATGAGGTTTTTAAGGCCTCGGAATCACGAAATGAGAAAAAAAACAGGTGATGACCCTTTGGGTCGTCACATTCTCCACCTCGAACGGACAAAAGAAAGAAGTACCTGAGTTAGGGAAAAGATGAGGATAACGACTCCATATATCAGACTCGGACTCCCAGGACGATGCCTCAGGAGGCTGACCTCTCCACTGAACATGCACAAAAGGAAAACTCTTGGATCTCAACTGACGAACCTGCCGGTCTAGAATAGCTACCGGCTCCTCTTAGTAAGACAGATCCTTGTCCAATTGGGCAGTGCTGAAATCTAACACATGAGATGGATTGCCGTGATACTTTCGAAGCATGGACACGTGAAAGACTGGATGCACGACTGGCAAGCTAGGCGGCAAGGCAAGTCTATAAGCCAACTCTCCCACACGATCGAAAATCTCAAATAGACCAATGAACCTAGGGCTAAGCTTGCCCTTCTTCCCAAATCTCATCACGCCCTTCATAGGCGACACTCGGAGCAATACTCGCTCACCAACCATGAAAGCCATATCTCGAACCTTGTGATTTGCATAACTCTTCTGCCTGGACTGAGCTGTTCGAAGCCTATCCTGAATGATCTTGACCTTATCCAAGGCCTCTTGAACTAGATCTGTACCCAACAACCGAGCCTCTCCTGGCTTAAACCATCCAAACAGAGATCGACACCGCCTACCATATAAAGCCTCATAAGAAGCCATCTGGATACTCGACTGGTAGCTGTTGTTGTAGGTAAACTATGCTAAAGGCAAGAACTGGTCCCACGAACCTCCAAAGTCAATACCACAAGCTCAGAGCATATCCTCCAATATCTAAATAGTCCGCTCGGACTGTCCGTCTGTCTGAGGATGAAATTCTATACTCAGCTTAACCTGGGTGCCCAACTCTCGCTGAACTGCTCTCTAAAAGCGCGAGGTAAACTCTGTACCCCGCTTCGAAATGATAGATGTCGGCACCCTATGAAGAAGGACAATCTCCCGAATGTAGATCTCAGCTAACCTCTCGGATGAATAGGTGGCTGCAATAGGGACAAAATGCGCTGACTTGGTCAGCCTATCAACAATGACCTAAATTGCATCGAACTTCTTCCGGATCAACTGAAGTCCAGTAAGAAAATCCATGGTAATCCTCTCCTACTTCCACTCGGGAAGCTCAATCCTCTAAAATAATCCACCAAGCCTCTGATGCTCATACTTAACCTGCTGATAGTTCAAACATCGAGCCACATATGCAACTATATCTTTCTTCATTTTACGCCACCAATAATGCTACCTCAGATCCTGATACATCTTCATGACGCCCGGGTAAATAGAATACCGGGAACTATGGGCCTCCGCTAAGATCAACTATCGAATCCTATCAACATTGGGCACAAAACTCGCCCCTGCAATCTCAAAATGACATCATCATCTAAGGTCACCTTCTTGGCACCTCCACGCTGCACCGTGTCTCTCAGGAAACACAAATGGGGATCATCAAACAACCGATCATGGATACGCTCCACTAATGAAGAACGAGAGACCGTGCAAGCTAACACTCAGCTAGGCTCAGAAATATCCAACCTCACAAATCGATTGGACAAATCCTAAACACCCAAGGAAAGTTGTCTCTGGCTGACAGGAATATAAGCAAGATCCCCGTGCTGGCTGACTTCCTACTGAAAGCATCAGCCACCACATTGGCCTTTCCCGGGTGATACAAGATAGCAACATCATAATCTTTCAATAACTCCAACCACCTCCTTTGCCTCAAATTCAACTCTTTTTTCTTGAACAAGTACTGAAGGCTCTTATGATCCGTGTACACCTCACATGTCACGCCATATAGTTAATGCCTCCAAATCTTCAAAGCATGAACAATGACTGCCAACTCTAGATTATGAACCGGATAATTCTTCTCGTGGATCTTCAACTGCCTCAAAGCATAGGCAATGACTCTACCGTCCTGCATCAATACTGCACCAAGCCCAATATGGGAAGCATCACAATAGATTGTATAAGGCCCTGAACCTGTGGGAAAAAACAATACCGGTGCCGTAGTTAGAGCTGTCTTAAGCTTCTGAAAGCTCACCTCACACTCGTCTGACCATCTGAACTGGGCACCCTTCTGGGTCAATCTGGTCATCGGGACTGCAATAGATGAAAACCCCTCCACGAACCGACGATAGTAGCCTGTCAACCCCAAGAAACTCTGAATCTCTGTAGCTGATGTTGGTCGAGGCCAGTTCTTGACTACCTCAATCTTCTTCGGGTCCACCTGAATACCCTCTGCTGATACAACGTGACCCAGAAATGCAACCGAACTCAACTAGAACTCACACTTCGAGAACTTAGCATATAACTTACTATCCTTCAGAATCTGAAGAACCACTCTAAGATGTTGCTCGTGCTCTTCCTGGCTGCGGGAGTATATTAGAATATCATCAATAAAGACTATCACGAACAATTCCAAATAAGGCCTGAACACTCGGTTTATGAACTCCAAAAATGTTGCTGGGGCATTGGTCAACCCAAATGACATGACCAGGAACTCGTAATGCCTGTACCGAGTGCGGAATGCTATCTTAGGGACATCGGATGCCCTGATCCTAAATTGATGGTATCCAGATCTCAAATCTATCTTTGAAAACACCTTAGCACCCTGAAGTTGGTCGAACAAATCGTCAATCCTCGGCAGTGGATACTTATTCTTGATCGTAACTTTGTTCAATTACCGGTAATCAATGCACATCCTCATCAAACCATCCCTTTTCTTTACAAATAACACTGGAACACCCCAAGGCGAAACGCTGGCTCTAATGAAACCCTTCTCAACTAAATCCTGCAACTAATCCTTTAACTCTTTCAACTCTGGTGGGCCATGCGATACGGCGGGATAAAAATAGGTTGCGTGCCTAGAGCTAGATCAATACAAAAGTCAATATCCCTGTTGGGCAGCATACTCGACAGGTTTGAAGGGAAAACCTTAGGGAACTCTGGAAAAATGGGTACAGAATCAATAGAAGGGACCTCTGCGCTGGAGTTGTGAACATATGCCAAATAAACTAAACAACCCTTCTCGACCATGTGTTGAGCCCTCGCATATGATATAACACTGCGGGTGGCATGACCTGGGGTCCCTATCCACTCCAAAGGGGGAAAATCCGATAAAGCCAAGGTCACGGTCTTGGCATGGCAATCCAAGATAGCATGATACGGGGACAACCAATCCATCCCTAATATGACATCAAAGTCGACCATGTCTAAGAGCAACAAATCAACACGAGTCTCAAGACCCTTAAAAACTATCACACAGGAATGATGAACTCGATCGACCATAATAGAATCACCCACCGGTGTGGACACATAAACAAGAATACTCAATGAATTACTAGGCATAAATAGGTACGGTGCAAAATAAGATTACACATACGAATACATAGACCCTAGGTCAAATAGCACTGAAGCATCTCTATCACATACCAGAATAGTACCTGTAATGACAGCATCTGATGACTCAGCCTCTGGCCTGGCTGGAAGAGCATAACATCGGGGCTGGGCACCACCTCCCTAAACCACATCTCTGGGACAGTCGGCTGCTAGCTGGCCTCTACCTCTAGCGGCCTGAGCTCCACCTCTATGATATCTACCTCCACCTCTAGCACCTCTACCCCCGCCTCTGGCTGGCTGGGCGGCTTGTGGGACATATGGTGCCTAAATCATAGGACGGGGACAATGTTGTTGCGGCTGAGCACCCCTCAACCTCAGGCAAGCCCTCCTGATGTGACCATACTCACCACACTCATAACATCAACCTGAATGTTGTAATTGAGGAAACTGAGGCTAACTCTAGCTGCCTGAATGACCATCTCGAAAACTCTAAAGCGGCGGTGCACTGATGGGAGTTGGTGGTGCACTGTAAGGCTGCTGATCAGGATAATGCGACTGAGAACCACGACCACCTAAAGTACAATGAGAGACTTGGAGAGCTGACTGAAAGGGCCTATGAGGATGGCCTCTACCATAAGAATCTCTACCTCTAGACGAGGTACCACTGAATCTGCCTGAATGATGGGGCCTCTTATCCGACCTATGACCGACTCCCTATGACAAAGCCATCTCAACTCTATGGGCCGTATTGGCCGCCTCCTGAAAAATGATCTCACTCCCGGCTCCCATAGCCATCTGGAGACGAATCGGCTGAATCAAACCATCAATAAACCTCCTTACCCTCTCCCTCTCGGTGGGGAGTATGACAATAGCATGGCGAGCTAGATCAATGAATCGGGTCCCATACTAAGTGACCGTCATGGAGCCTTGCTGAAGGCATTCAAACTGCCTGCGAAGAGCCTCTCGCTGAGTAACGGGGAGAAACTTCTCCATGAACAACTCTGAAAATTGCTCCCAAGTCAAAGAAGGCGACCCTGCTGGTCTGGCTAAGCAATAATCTCTCCACCAAGTCTTGGCGGATCCAGATAGATAAAAGGTGGCAAAATCGACCCCATTGGTCTCAACAATACCCATGTCCCGAAGAACCTCGTGGCAGCTATATAAGAAATCCCGGGGGTCCTCTGAAGAAGCACCGCTGAATGTGGTGGTAAAGAGCTTGGTGAACCTATCCAGCCTCCATAAAGCATCTGCAGACATAGCCGCTCCATCACTGGTCTGAGTCACTACATCCGGCTGGACTGCCATAGCTGGCTGCACCACTGAAACCTGAACATGGGGAGCTACCTACTCTGGAGTATGTGAAGCAGGAGTCTGAACCCTTCCTCCAGCCTGAGAAGTGGCTGGTGCTATTGGAAGAAAACCCACTCTGGTGACACTCTCCATAAGCCTTACCAATCTGACCAAAGCATCCTGAAGAACTGGGGTGGCAATAAACCCCTCTAGGACCTGAGCTGGGCCGACCGGAGCTGCTGGGGCTTGAACATCCTCGTCATAATCAACCTGAGGCTCTGCCACTGGGGCTGCGGCTCGGGGCTGAGCTCTGCCCCTGCCTCGGCCTCTGGCACGGCCTCGGCGTCATTCTCTATCCCTCGTAGGAGCTACTTCTAGGGAATCGGGCTACTGCGCAGTAGAAGAGGAAGCGCGTATTCTCGCCATCTGCGAAAAAATAGAGTAGAAAGACAATCAGTATTTGAGAAACAAAACTGCACGACAAGAAAGAAAACATGTGAAGTTTTTCCAAACTCTATAGCCTCTAGGGGATAAATACAAAAGTCTCCGTACCGATCCCTCAGACTCTACCAGGCTTGTCTGTGAGTTGTGAGACCTATGTAACCTAGTGCTCTGATACCAACTTGTCACGACCCGGAATCCCCACCCTCGGGAGTCGTAATGGCGCCTACTCATGGAAGCTAGGTAAAACCGAACTTAATTACTTTTCATTATACACGTGTATCCCTTTTTAACGATTAACAACAATAAAATGAAAGCAACGTTACTGAAATTATAAGCGGACGTCTTAAATTTAAATAACTGAAACATAATACGAAAATCGCAACATGAAACTCTACACAAGAACTGGAGTCACAAGCTCACGAACATCTAGGAGTACTAAATACAAAGTCTGAATGAAACATAAATCTATTTGTCTCAAATACAAGAGATGATAGTACAAAGTATAGATAGAGGAGACGTGGGCCTGCGGATTCCTGCAAGCTACCTCGGTCTCGAATGGACTGAAGGACTGCTCCCGATCTACTGCTGTTGTCCAAAGTCTGGATCTGTGCAAAATAGCACAGAGTGTAGTATCAGCACAACCAACCCCATGTGCTGGTAAGCGCCTAGCCTAACCTCAGAGAAGTAGTGACGAGGCTAGGACCAGACTACCCGATAAACCTGTGCAGTTCATATATATATACACAACGAAAAGAAATAACGGAAAGTAAATAGTCAATAAAGGGAGAGGGATCATGCTTGGGGAGACAGCAGTTACGAATAGTAATCCTCAATTCAGAGATACAAGCAACCAACAGGAACAAATACCCAAATTAAACACACTGGAACCAACAATTGTTGCAGCGCGCAACCCGATCCTAATGTATAACAATATTGTTGCGGCGTGCAACCCGATCCACATATATCATTGTTGCGACGTGCAACCCGACTCATGTATATATAATTGTTGCGGCGTGCAATCCCACCCATATCATTTAGCGTTGTTGCGGCGCGCAACCCGATCCATATCTTTTATATTACTTTCTCACCCAAACAACAGTCACAAAATAAAGAGCAAGGAAGTAAACAACATAGTGGAAGAAATCTCGGCAAGGGAATAACCTAAAGCAGTTAAATCCCGATAAGGGAACACTATTAATAACTCAATATCCCGGCAAGGGAGAATTTCAACAAACGACAAAACATCCTGGCAAGGGAGTATCCAATAACTCATCTCTTTCTTTCGTTTGTTACTCTATATTTCATTTTATCATTTGAGCCAACACTCCAAAGAATCAAATCATCTCATATACCTTCCCAATTCGAATCTAAACTAGAGCCAATCCTCTACAAAACCAAATGAATCATAACGTCTTTCACATGTTCTTTACAACACATAGAAACCCTCAATCAAACATGGAAATTATAAGAAAATCATGATAATCGCATTTTAAGGACTCACGGTCATGCTAGACACCAATGTATAGATAGTTATCACCATACCTATACACCGTACTCGACAATTAGCAAGTAGAAAACAAGACTCAATCCATATTCCCTCAAGCTAAGGTTAGACCAAACACTTACCTCGATGCTCCAAACTCAACTCAAGCCTCAAGTATAGCTTTACCCCTCGATTCCACCACAAAATCGCTTGAATCTAGTCACAAATCACTTGAATACATCAACAAATGCTAATTGAATCAATTTGAATGCATAAAAATGAATTTCCCAAATTTTTGCCTAAAAATTCCAAAAATGCCCCCGGGCCCACATGGTCAAAACTCGAGGTTCAAACCAAAACCCGGTTGCCCATTCCCCAACGAGTTCATATCTATAATTTGTTTTGAAATCGAACCTCAAATTGAGGTCCAATCCCCAATTTTAGAAAAATCCAAGTTCTACCTAAAATCCCCATTTTCACCCATGAAAATCTTTGATTTCAAGTTAAAAACATATTAAATGATGTTAATGATTGAAAGAAATGAGTAAAAATAGACTTACAATTGATTTGGAGAAGGAAGAATTCTTGAAAAATCGCCTATGGGTGTTTGGGTTTGAGAAATATGAAAAATGGGATTCAAATTTGGCTAAGTATGAAAAATGCAGGTCTCAGATGTGGGAAATACGAACCTAGCATCACAATTGCGAACCTAGTAGGCTTGGGAATTGCGAACACTGGTTCGCATTTGCGAACCCAGGCCCAGATGGAAGGTTTTGCATTTGCAACATTCTATCGCATTTGCAAACATAGAAGAAAAGGGACACTTCGCATTTGCGAAGAAAAACCTCGCATTTGCGAGACTAGGTAGACCTGGGCCAGCATCGCAATTGCGAGAGGCCGTTCGCTTTTGCGATATCGCAATTGCAAACCAGGCTTCGCAAATGCGAAGCCTGTAGGTCTGAAATGCATCAGCTGTGATTTCAACTTCCAAAATGCTCTCGAGGCCTATCCAAAACTCTCCCGAGCCCTCGGAGCTCCAAACTAAATATGCACACAACCTCAAAAATATCCTACGGAATTACTCGTGTGATCAAATCGCCAAAATAACATCATATATATCGAATCAAGCCTCAAAACTCATGATTTCTTCCAAATTTTTCATAAACCATCAATTTCCATTTTTAAGTCCGAAACACATCAAACGACGTCCGTTTTCAACCAAACTTTACAGAAAGCGCTTAAATTATGCGCTTAAATCACGCGCTTAAATCACATATAAGACCTGTACCAGGTGCCGGAACCAAAATATGTGTCATACCAATACGCTCTAATCAATTTTTATTTCAAATTTCCTTAACAATTTCAGAAAAATAATTTCTTTTAAAAATTTATTTCTCGGGCTTAGGACATCGGATTTCGATTCTGGGCATACGCCCGACTCCCATATTTTTATACGGACCCTCCGGGACCATCATATCATGGGTCCGGGTCCGTTTGCCCAAAATCTTGACCAAAGTCAAATTTACTCATATTAACGCTAAAATTTAACATTTTTCACAGAATTTCACATTTAAGCTTTCCAGCTACACGCCCAGTCTGTGCATGCAAATTGAGGCGACCAAAAATGAGATTTTCAAGGCCTCAGAAGTACGGAATGATAAAGAAAATAGGTGACGACCCTTTGGGTCATCACATCTTGGCACGGACATGAAGTCCACTAGAGATGGTTCTACTACAGGAACCTCACCCTGCTCCTCAACAATAGGATCCTCTACTGGATCCACTGGCAGTGCTACTAGAATAGCTCTGGGACACCCTCATCCTCGCCCTCTGCTAATGGCTGGAGCTCTCCATCGGCCTCTAGAAACATGGGGAATAGCTCCTCACTGGTCGGGAGTATCATCTTCGCACGTTTTCACCATTTATGAGAGAATAAGAAAAACAAACTTAGTGCAATAGTGATTGCACGATAGGAGGTGTAACGCCCCTTTTTTCTCGCGAAATCGGATTTATGACATTTGGGAGGACAACTCATTCCTTTTGGGAATTGGGTTTGATTCGAAGAGTCGCCACCTAATCATTAGGGTGCATTAGGACACCAAGGGAGTTTTAATTTGAGTAACCAGAGATTGGATAAGGGCTTGAAATTATTTCAAGGGGAAGGTATTAGGCACTCCTCAGAATCCACTAGTGTGGTTCCCGGCCAGGCTATTATTTTGAACTTAGGTACAAATAACACTTAACAAATAAAGCTTCAAATAAAAGGGGATTTTCACATAAGGGTTTACAAACAAATAAAGTTTGAAAGAAGAAAGTTGATTTTCTTAAAGGAAAGAGTTTGAACTTCTTTTAAAAGAGACGAGAAATAAGGGGAAAGGGAGTCCTAGGTTTATTAATAATATGGATCACCCCACACAATTTCCAGTAATCACTCCTCAATGAGGGGCTATGCGTGGCATTATCGCGTGGTCATCATATCCATATCTACTGTTCCTACCCCGTCAAGGTATTAAAGCGTGCCTCGCTTAATTATTGCATGCTATTACCCATCCCAATCCTATCAGTCCCGGAGGGGCATTTAGGACTACTAATCCTAAGAGGGAGGGATGTTAGGCTTATTTTAGTTTTAAAGGGCAAAAATTCTAAGGCGACATACAAAAACATGTATAGCAAGTTGGGGGGAAACATATAATAAGCAAAGGCTCTGATATACCCCCTTTAAACAAAGAAACATATAATTAGCATGACTTACATGTACTAGTTAAGGTATGATTAAGTACTAAACATGCAGGAGCTTAGAGGTTAAGGCAGACTAATTTATTACATAATTCAGATAAGAAGCCCGAATCAGGTCTGCCTGCTGGTTGTAGTTAATAGAACAGATTCAGTTTATAATTTTTATCCTAAGGCTTGCCTAAGTGTTGGACAAGGATATTATAGGCATGATATCTACTTAATTTAAGAATCCATGAAATAAAAAGGTCTAAAAAATAAACTGAGTACGTACTAATAAAGGGGTAGTTAGATTATTAAAGGAAAGCAGACTTTAACGAAAGTTATAAGTTCTGCAACTGATGGTACCCGTTACTACTGATTTTAGCTATGTACGTGAATGAAGCGATTTGGATTCGATTAGGAGTTCCTATAGGCATGCTTTACACGCATAGCCGATTTTGAACGGAGTGTAAAAACGCAGAAGACTCGCTTTAAACCTATGGACATGATATCTAAGTGCAGAAAAAAAACCTATGGATATGATATCTAGGTGCAGAAATTATTTTAAAACCTTAAAGAAATAAAGGTATTTGAGTCAAAACACATGTGCTCAGAGGCTCCAGAATCAATAATCCATGTATTAGAGTTAAAAACTAAAAAACAAATTCAAGAATATCTTGCAATAGTACCAACATTGGCATTGATTTCTGCTCCTGAATTTTCTGAATCTGCAGCTGTAACCTGCTTAATTAGTTGTACCAATTGAGAAAATTGATATTGTGATAGGTGTTAATTCAACACTTCACTCTGGCCATTATTGTTTCTTTCTGTTTGTTCCATCTGAAATGCTCCATTACCTCTGACTTGCATCTAATTCTCCTTTGTGAACTCAAAGTCTTCTGGAAATCCTATTATTCTATACAGTGTGTCCAACTTTCTTGCAATGACTGCAAGATACATTAGGATTAAACTTAGTTTTCTTTCCTTCGAAAGTTGAATTAATCTGAATGGAATTGTTAGTTCCCTTTCGCATGGTGTTTCCAAACTTTGGATACTGTGCATTCCCTCTTTGTGATCACAAACCAAAATAATTTTGCACAAAGATGAAAGCTGAGGACAGATGAGTGGATTGTCAAAGATCTATTTCTAGCTTTCATCTTGTAACACAAGAGACTATGCATGATTGATGCTTGGCAAAGGATTCATCATGAGGATGTTTCCTCTTGCACGTCCATAACTATCATTCAAACTCATAAGAAATTGAATAAGTCTTTCATCATTTATTGACTTTTCTAATCTTTGCTTTCCTTTACACACAGAAAGAAACTGCACTTCACATCACAATTTAGTGAACCAACACATCCCATAGTCGTTTGAATTTTGTGAAATAGCTTGCTAGTAACTTGTTCCTTGAACTAATCCCAACAATTCTTTCCTCTGATGATAGAGCTTAGCTCCATTTGATTGGCCAAATATGTGCCCCAAACTGGTCCAGAGGTCCTTAGCAAATTTTAAGTAGATGACACTATCCCCTATGCCCTTGGATAATGAGTTGAGCAACCAAGATGTCACCATGTCATTGCATCTGCTCCATGGTGGAAATCTTTTGAACCGACAGCTGGTGCAGGGCAAGCACCATTTATAAAGCCTATCTTGTTCTTGGCTGATAGTCCTATGAGCAATGATCTTTTCCAACCTTGAAAACCTCTGCCATCAAAGGCAGTGTTGACAAGTGGCATCCATGGCGCATCAGAGGAATAAAGAAAGTAAGATGATTGGAATAGATGGTTAATATTCCACCAGTGGTGGTTTAGGTAATTGTTACTTCAATGTTATCAGGCATGGTCTAAGATTCACATAGAGGAATAAAGGAGATAATGATGGATAGAGCTTTATTGCTCTGATACCATGAAAGAATACTATAGAGAAAGCAGTGGAATTTTTTTTGTGTATTTCATTTATCAACTTTACATATATTTACACATATAAAAAGAATCAAAAGTTATTAAGCTATTGTACATGTGTATTATTTTTGTTTGTGCATTCCTAACTAACCATCTAATATGCAAGAATATAAAAGAAAATGTGTATGTATTGTCACGTGCTCACATGCACAAAGAATAATTTAGGATTGGTATCCTTAGTTGACAGATGTGCCTAAGCAACAATGATGTTAAATGAATTCATATGTGATAAGCCTTCGAGATTAAAAGTCTTCCTATGTATTGGACGGGTCAGATCTCTTACATCATGTGAGGATAAAAGACTTTGGTCACACCAACCAACGTCATTCTTGTTCAGACCAAGCCCTAAATCCTCTTTCTTGTTCTCTTCTTTTTCATCTAAATCCTCCATAGTAGATGTTCAACAATCAGCTCCAACAAGTACATTGAGGTATCATTGTGCAAGGATTTAGTGGGAAGTAGTGACTTCGAGTAATACCTTTCTGCTTGATCCATTGCTTTCTCGAAGGCATATCCCCCAGCCTCCGCGTTCGCGATCCAAGTGTCGTGTTCGCGATTAGTTAACTTCCCCTCCTCCAGGCCCCATGCTTCGCGTTCGCGGTAGACAGGTCGCATTCGCAAAGGGTAAAGCCCCGCTCTCCATATTCGCGACATGTCCTTGCGTTCACGAAGAAGAAATTTTTCCCTGCCCCTCTTTACCTTTCGCATTCGCGAGACTACCTACGCGAACGCGAAGAAGGGCATATCAGAACAACTGTTGCAGCAAAAATACCAGATTTTTTAATTCTAAAACATCCCGTAGCCTATCCGAAACTCACCGGAGCTCGCCAGACTCCAAATCAAACACACACACAAGTCTTAAAACATCATACGAATTTGCTCGCGCGATTAAATCGCCAAAATAACACCTAGAACTACGAATTTAGCATCAAATTGCATGAAATTTTTATGAAAGTTCAAAAGTTCTATTTTCTCAACCAAAGGTCTGAATCACGTCAAATCAGTCCCTTTCCTCACCAAATTTCACATATAGGGTATAATTATCATAACGGACCTGTACCGGGCTCCGGAACCACAATACGAACCCGGTATCAACAAAATCACTTGTTAATCAAATTCTTAAAACCTTTATAACTCCAATTTAATAATTTTCATCAAAAATTCATTTGTCGGGATAGGGACCTCGGAATTCGACTCCAGATATACCCCCAAGTCCCACATTTTACTACAGACCCTCCGGGATAGTCAAAATACGGGTCCGGGTCCGTTTACTCAAAATATTGACCGAAATTAACTAAAATCAACTTTTAAAGGCAAAAATTATCTTTTTCTCAAATTCTCACATAAAGGCTTTCCGGAAACGCATCTGGACTACGCACACAAATCGAAGAGAAATAAAATGAGATATTAAACGCCTCAGAACCACAATAAAATACAAGATGACCTTTTGGGTCATCACATAAATCCTCCCTCTTGTTCTCTTCTTTTTCATCTAAATCCTCCATAGTACACGTTCAACAATCAGCTCCAACAAGTACGCTGGGGTATCATTGTGCAAGGATTTAGTGGGAACTGGTGACTTCGAGTAATTAATACCTTTTTGCTTGATACATTTACTTGTGAATGTTCCCAAACATACTAGAATTACTAACCATTTGACCATTTAATTACTTATGCTTACATTAAGTTGGTATTGTTACTTTACAGGAATAACATATTTCCCGCATAAAGGGATCAAACAGACGTATTTTAACAACTGAAGGTTAAATATTCATAGTCAAATATTACAAGGACCAAAAATTTATCAATAATTGAGGGACCTAAATTGTTATTATTCCTAAATATAGTATTCACTTTTTATAGGCTTTTCAGATACTTGGAGTGAAATGGTAGGTATGCTAGATATCTTTTGCATTTTGCTTCCTTAGAGTTTCTATGGTATAAAGTCTTGTATATGCTTACATTAAGGAATGCTTATTATTTCATGTGTTCCATTTTATGTTACACGATTTGGATGTAAGGTCAAACTATTTAATTGTTTGTGTGAAATTCAGATATAGAATCTTTAAATTCTTTTAAGCAAAAATTTGTATACTTAAAAACTACATAAAAAACACTATGAGTCCGAATTGTTTACAATTCAAAATATTTAAAAAAGTATCTGAAAAATCAATATCAAAGAATAATTATTTTACACTTAAATAATGATTGTGTCACATATAGTGGTAATAGAGGGAGTATTTTTCTTAGCACTCATTCAAAGTCTATCCAATTCCATTCAGATGCTTCAAAGTAGTAAACTTACACGAATAAACTAAAGTACTATTTTGTATATATACATACACACAAGAGTACAAAGATCGATCACCATCATAAGCAGTAAGTAAAAAAAATGATGAATTCAACAAACATGACATTTATTATTTTCTGCAGAAAAAAAAAACGGAACAGCTGGTTGGTTTTGAATCCCATACTAGATTATTATTTTGGATGGGCTGCAAAGTAGGTTTGTAATGATCCGACCCGTCATTTATAGTATTTTAGCCCCGTTATCCCCGTTATATATTTTTCCGTATGTTAATATGCGTGTTTGGTGAGTTTGAAGTGGTTTGGGTGGAAATTGGATAGAAATGAGACAAATAGTCTCTTTAAGAAAAGCTTAAGTTGGAAAAGCTAACCCGACGTTGACTTATGAGTTAGAGGGCTCGGAACGGATTTTCGATCGCTCGACTAGTTTCGGGGGATGATTTGTGACTTAGGAGTGAAAACGAAAGTGAATAC
>MU701238.1:0-17118 GCA_026770625.1 Nicotiana glauca | reverse complement strand
TGCAAATCCGGGGTTTCAAACCCTCAGGATATCATTTACAAGTATTACTCACCTCGAACCGGTGAAATTCCTCGCTCGCGACGCCTTTGCCCCTCAAATTGGCCTCCACGCGCGTCGAATCTAACCAACAACAGAGTGAATACATCACAATATACCAATGGGACAACACCCAATCGAAAACAATCGAAATATAGCAAAAATCTCGAAACTAGCAAAACTCGAGCCCCGGGCCCGCTTCTCGAAAAATTACAAAACTTATATTACCGGATTCCTCGTCTCGCCACGAGTCCATACATACCAAGAACTCCCAAATCCGGACTCAAATGACCTATCAAATTCCAATTTGAAATTGTCAAAAACTCAAGCCCTAGTTTTACCCCTTTTGGTGAATTTCAACCAATTTTCATGTTAAATCTAACATAATCTCGTGTATTTAGGCTAAGGAACTTACCTCCAATCAATCCTCTTTGAACCCCTCTTTTAATAGCTCTCCCAAGCTCCAAAATCGCTCAATAATGGAGGAAAAATAACATAGGCTCGCGGATGAAATATCAATTAAAACCCTTCTGCCGAGGTCGATTTTCGCTTCTGCAGATTCAATACCACTTTTGCGGCTTCCGCTTATGCGGTCAACGTCCGCTTTTGCGGACTTTTCACTTAAGGCAACTATCCGCTTCTGCGTCCACACAACCGCTTCTGCGGTTACCGCTCCTGCGGTCTCTTTCCGCTTCTGCGGACTTTCGCTTAAGGGGCATGACCGCTTCTGCGGTCCAAAACTCGCACCCGCGATACTGTTCCTGCGGTCAAGACTTCCGCTTATGCAGAAACTGCTGAACCCTCACCTTTTTGCACCTGCGGAGATTCTTCCGCTTCCGCGAAGCCGCATCTGCGGTCTCCCTTCCGCAGATGCGGAAATACCTGCAGCAACAAAACCAGCAAAACTTCCAACTTCAAATTCTCTCGTTCAACCACCTGAATTCACCCCGAGGCCCCTGGGACCTCAACCAAAAGCACAAATACGATCTATGCCCTTATTCAAACTTGTTCGAATCATCAAAACGCCATCGTTAACATCAAAATCCTCAATTTTCATCAAATCAAAGCCTAAGTTTCTTAAAAACTTCCGAATTACACATTCGATCAAAAACCCGACCAAACGACGCACGAATGACCTGAAAATTTACAGACATATCCAAAATCACCTAACGAAGCTACTGCAACTCTCGGAATTTCATTCCGACCCTCGGATCAAAATATCACATATTAACCGGAATTCGCCAAAATTTAAACTTCGCCAATTCAAGCCTAAATCTACACTGGACCTCCAAACTCAATTCCGATCGCACTCCTAAGTCACAGATCATTCCTCGAAGCTAACCAAATCACCGGAATTCACATCCGAGCCTTCTAACTATATAGTCAACTTCCAGTTGACTTTTCCAAAACAAGCTTCCTTCTAAGAGACTATGTGCCTCATTTCCAACTAAAACCAATTCAATTATATCCGATCAACTCAAATACTGATATTGAAACATAGAACAACATAATATGGGGGAAACGGGGCGGTAACTCACGTGACAACGGGCCGGGTCGTCACAATTGGTTTCAGTTAAGTGTGTCTGATTCTGATAATAAGTTTTCTCTCTTTCACCATGTTTCCTTTATGGATTCTTTCTGTGGTAATTTTTTAAAATTCCTCTTTAAGTTCAGTAACCTAACTGCTCCAACATCGGCTACAGGAAATTGCCATTGGAAGAAAAATAAACTAACAAGAGAAGAATGCAACCAATATGTTTGATGAAATTCCAATGTATTTGATAAAATTCTCCAATAAAAGAAAGATAGCTTCAGCAAGTCGGTTGACCACTTCTCTACAATCAATCAAGCTTTTTATCAGTGGAAACTGATTAGATTAGTACAACTTGATTTCTACCACTTGTTGCACTTTGAATTCCCATTTTGTTGATTGGTAAGCTTCTGTGAGATTTGTCCGTATTTTTCCTCTATGTGATTTTATTGTTTTTCATTTTATTTCCTCAGCTTTGTTTTAAAGAATTTTTACTCAATTTAGATTTGTTTCTTTCATATATATTTTTTTATTTATCAAGATGTGAGTCAGATCGTTTGCATGCTTACAGGGAGAGAAAGTATGAACTCGAGGGAGATTCTAGAGCAGCAGAATAAAGATTGGTCGTAATAGAAAAAGAGAAAGGGGCAAGGGGAGGAAATTGATGAAAATGACATCAAACGACTATTGCCAAGGTGATGCTAACTTGATAGGTGAACATTAATTAGGTGTGGACTAATATTAGGCATATATTGTGGGTTTTGTATAGCTTTTAATTGGGTTATATTCCTATATGCCCACGCACACGTACCCCTATTAGTATTGCACGAGCAAGCGACAATATGTGTATGTGTGCAAAGTATTATGTTAGAACATATTTTACGTAAAGATATTAGTTGTCAAGTCATTTTCCCTATTTGGTTGAACAGAGTTAATGGAATGGAACGCAAGCTTCATTGATAATCACAAATAGTAAACACCGGATATGATATTTATATGTTATTGTCACAGACCCATTTTTTGAACAAGTCGGGACCGGCACTCGATCAATAAACATGACCGAGTGAATCATCTCTGCTTATCAAATTTATTATAACTCCAAACTTTATATGCAACAAGGCAATACTCTAACCAATTACTTTTGATTAATTTAAATATTTAAATAAATCAACTCCAAAACTTTATTCATAATAACCAATGAAATAATGCTACGTTATTATCATAAACATCTGAATCTTAACCCAACGACTATGTCTATGAAGCCTCTAGTGATAAACTGACGCACTGCTCAGGACATGAGATTTTCTGGCCATTTCTCTAAGTAACAAAGAAAGAACTAAATAAAGATGACTCTAAGGAATACTCCACGAACAAAAGCGGAGCTCACCAATAGCACTGGAAGAGAAGGAAGTCCTAACTCATAGCCTGCTCGCCTGTAAATCCGGTCCCTATGTTGTACCGCAGACCAACGTAGGTTCCTAAAATAGAACGCCAGTACCATCCATTGTACTCAGTGAGTCTCAATAACAGGGGCCGAAACTTTAAAAACATATACATTACGAGCAAAGGTTCTAAATGCATGTAAAACATAAAGCTTATAAGAATAGTTCTAAATAATTGTATAATAGCAGTTTATGAATATTCTAAAAGAAATTCTTTTCTTTTTCTTTCTTATAAAAAAATACTTCACTTTATACTTTTGGAGTTTCAACTATCCTGACTTAATTCTGTCTCAATCACAGTGTGATCGGTACGGGTTCGATCCCAACCTGATCAAATAGGCCCAATCCACGAGGTGTCACTCGCTTCATGGTTCTTAGCGCTCATGTATCATACCTTAGCATGGCTAAGTAATTTCTCAATAACGAGACCCCTGGCTCGTGTGCTCCCTACTTTGGCACAAGTAATTTCAGGAAGTCAACACCTTGGTCAGGACCCTCGGCCTGGACGATGACCCCTTCTCAGAATAAAGGATACTCCCAAAAATATTTTCTTTCTAAAACTTCTTCTTGTGACTTTTCAAGTCCAAATCTTGCAAACATACTTATCCTAAAATTCCTAATAAGGTATGGCATAAGAATGAAATAAACATTCAAAATTATTTCTAAATATTCTTGTTTTTTCATGAATTTTCAACATGAAAATGGCATATAAGAATAACACAAAAATCTGAAAATTTATGCACACATATCAAAATAAATCATCTAACTTTAAAAAAAAATATATAAAAATTCTAAGCTAATAGGAACTCACTCACTTCAATTCAGTACATATTCACTCTTTTAGCCAATTCATCAAACACCTTGTATGCATATTTTTAAGAGTTAAACCACTTTGGTAAAGAGTTATATCAACTCACCTCAAAACTTCTCGAGCCAATACGTAGGCCCCAGCCCAATTGACACCAGTCAAACAATTAATTCTACAACAACAATGCATTTTAATTACTTTTAAAGTTTTGCACCTAAACACGGAACTTTATTGTTGATACAGAGAAAGAAGGGAATTAACTATTCTATTCTTACCTATTACTACTGTAGAGTAATTGACAACAGGGAATTTTATATACCTGAGTTCAAGAATTTGTGATTTGTATAGAACCCTAGAATTTTCTTTTCGCTCTGCGTGCCTTGCGATTGCTGTGTAAAAAGAACAACCTTCTGTTTTTGTTTTAAAGCTGCCTTCTGTTTCTTTTTGTTATAAGACTTTGCTTAAGTCTTGAATTTCACAACCCTTTATGGGCTAGGGCACGTGCTCCCCTTTTTGTTTTGTTTTGTTTTCCTTGAACCTCTTAAATTTTCTTAGCATTACTGACTCTTCCAAGGGACTCAAAATTTTGGCTAACTCCCTAAATTTTTAAAAATTTCGACAGAGTTTCCCTTGTAAATTGGACTAATCAGAAAATATCCCTGTAACAAATACCACAACCACATCAACAACAATCAAATATACCATAACAGGCCATTCATAGGCACCATACACAGCTCATAAATTAATTACTCACACTCCGGCAAGGAAATACCACAATAACTAACAAGAATCTAAAGCACAACAACTTTAGCACAAGTAAATTACTTCAATGAATTAAATATACTAGGGCATAAACTAAATTACTACAACAACTAAGTATAATCTAGGAAGGACAGAAACACTTGATAAATGAAATATAAATGTCAAACCAAACTTAGGTTCACATACCATTTTCCTCAAATAAATATGGATATTTCTTTCTCATATCTTCCTCGACCTCCCATGTAGCCTCTTTTGAATCATGATTACTCCACAAAACTTTTACCGATGCTAAATCTTTTGTTCTCAACGTTCATACTTTCCTTTTGAGAATTTCTATAGGTACCTCTTCATAAGTCAAGCCTTCTTTAATTTCTATGGTATCGGCAGGTATTATATGCGACTCATCATGAATGTACTTTCTAAGCATAGACACATGAAAAACGGGATGAACAGAGGACAACTCAATGGGTAGCGCTAGCTTATAAGCCACGTTTCTTTTCTTTTCTAGAATTTCATAAGGTCCGATAAATCTAGGGCTAAGTTTCCCTTTCTTACCAAACCTCATAACTCCTTTCATTGGTGAAACGTTCAAAAATACCTTATCACCAACCATGAACTCTAACTCACGATGCCTCTTGTCAAATAAGACTTTTGACGACTCTGAGCCGCTTTAAGTCTTTCTCTAATTAGCTGAACTTTCTTCAAGGCCTCACAAATAAACTCTGGACCAATCAATGGTACCTCTGCTGGTTCAAACCAACCCACCAGAGACCTACATCTCCGCCCATACAACGCTTCATAAGGAGCCATACCAATGCTGGCCTGATAGTTGTTATTGTAAGCAAATTCTATAAGTGGCAAGTGATCATCCCAATTACCTCCAAAATCTATAACACATACACGCAGCATATCTTCGAGAGTCTAAATGGTCCTTTCTGCCTGGCCATCGGTTTGTGGATGAAAAGCGGTGCTTAAATTGACCTTGGTACCTAATCTTTTCTGAAATACCTGCCAAAAATGCACCGTGAACTGAGGGCCTCTGTCAGATATGATTGAAACTGGAGTACCATGCAATCGGACTATTTATTTTATGTACAACTGCGCATACTACTCTGCGAAATCTATCATCTTTACTGGTAGGAAATGCGCGGACTTTGTCAGTCGATCTACAATAACCCAAATTGAATCATGCTTATGGTACGTGCGAGGTAGAACTACTACGAAATCCATATTAATCATCTCCCACTTCCTCTGTGGTATCTCTATATCTTGAGCTAGGCCACCAGGCCTCTGATGCTCGGCTTTGACTTGCTGGCAATTCAAACATTTAGCCACATGATCTGCTACTTGTTTCTTCATGCCTTTCCACCAATACAACCCTTTAAAAACTGGATACATTTTGGTAGCACCTGAGTGGATAGAGTACCTCGAACTGTGAGCTTCCTCCATTATGGCCTTTCTAAGACCATCTACATCAGGCACACATAACCGATCATTCAACTTCAAAACTCTGTCACTTCCTAGAGTGAAAGCAGTGATTTCTTTGCTTCTGACTCCTTCTTTTAATTTCACTAAGTACGGATCTTCGTCTTGCTTCGCCTTAACTGTACAACAATGGAGGATTGCGCTAAGGCATAAGCAGTTATATCTCCTTCTTCGGTCTCATCCAATCTAATTCCATCATTTGCTAGTTTTTGAATTTCTCGACCCAAAGATCGCCTTTGTACTGCAAGATGGGACAAGACCCCCATTGACTTCCTACTAAGTGCATCTTCTACCACATTAGCTTTGTCCGGGTGATAAAGGATATTGATGTCATAATCTTTCAATAGCTCGAGCCACCTTCTCTGTCTCAAATTTAGTTCTTTTTGCTTGAAAATGTACTGGAGGCTTTTGTGATCTGTAAACATTTCAGAATGCTTGCCATAAAGGTAGTGTCGCCATATTTTTAATGCAAACACCACTGCTGCAAGCTCCAAGTCGTGTGTGGGATAGTTTTTTTCATGATTCTTTAACTGCCTGAAAGCATAAGCAATAACTTTTCCATTTTGCATAAGAAAACAACCAAGGCCCACTCTGGAGGCATCACAATATACTGTGAACCCACCCGAACCTGTCGGCAAGGTTAACACAGGTGCAGTGGTCAACCTCTTCTTTAACTCTTGAAAACTCTGCTCACAAGCGTCTGACCACTGGAACTTAACTGCTTTCTGAGTCAACTTAGTTAATGGAGCTGCAATTGAAGAAAACCCTTCTACAAACCTTCTATAGTAGCCAGCTAACCCCAAGAAACTCCTTATTTCGGTTGGCGTTGTCGGCCTAAGCCAGTTCTAGACTGCTTCTGTCTTTTGAGGGTCTACTTTTATTCCTTCACTAGATACTACGTGGCCTAAGAATGCAATTGACTGCAACCAGAACTTACACTTTGAAAACTTGGCATAAAGCTCATTCTCCTTCAAGGTCTGCAAGGCTATTCTGAGGTGTTCTGCATGATCTTCCTTGCTCTTAGAGTACACCAAAATATCATCTATAAACACAATAATAAAGGTATCCGGGAATGGCTTGAAAACTCTATTCATGAGGTCTATGAATGCAGCTGGAACATTTGTCAACCCGAAGGATATTACTAGAAATTCATAGTGCCCATAGCGAGTTCTAAAGGTTGTTTTAGATATATCCTCTTTTCTGATTCTCAACTGATGGTACCCCGACCTCAAGTCTATTTTTGAAAAGTACTTTGCACCCTGAAGTTGATCAAATAAATCATCAATTCTTGGCAGAGGGTACTTGTTCTTAATGGTAACTTTATTCAACTGTCGATAGTGGACACACATTCTGAGAGACCCATCTTTCTTCTTGACAAACAGGATCGGAGCACCCCACGGTAAAACATTCGGTTCGATGAAGCCCTTGTCAAGAAGGTGTTTCAACTGTTCTCTCAACTCATTAAGTTCTGCTGGAACCATCCTATAAGGAGGTATAGATATGGGCTGAGTGCCTGGCATGAGATCAATGCTAAAGTCTATGATTCTTTTGGGAGGAATTCCGGGAAGGTCATCTCGGAAAACTTCTGGAAATTCTCTAACAATTGGCACTGACTGAAGAGCTGGTGGTTCTGATTTTGGACTAATGATGTGAGCCAAATAGGTGAGACACCCTTTACCGATCATTCGTTGTGCCTTAAGGTAAGAAATAAACTTACCTACAAGCGATGCTGAACTACCCTTCCACTCTAAGACTTATTCATTTGGAAATTGGAACCTTACTATCTTAGCATGACAATCTAACATGGCATAGCAGGAAGACAACCAATCCATACCCATGATCACATCAAAATCCACCATTTCTAACTCTATGGGATCGGCTTTGGTGTTGCGAACTTGGACTGAAACTATACAACCTCTATAAACTCTGGTGACTTTCACTGACTCGCCAACTAGAGTAGAAACTAGGAATGGCTCACTAAGTTGTTCAGGTTCTAGTCCGAGGTTAATTGCAAAGTATGGAGTCACATATGAAAACGTTGAACCTGTATCCATTATGGAATAAGCATTATGTAAGCAGACTAAAAGTATACCTGTAATAACTTCTGCAGATGCCTCTCCACTTTAACGATCAAGTGTAGCAAACAAACGGGGTTGTCCCCCTCCCTGAGTAACTAGGTCTGCACCTCAGCCTGCTCCATGCCCAGTCTGCTTATGAGAACCACGAGCCTGAGATGGTGTAACTGCAGTAGCTGAGGAACTAGAAGGACGAGTTGATCCACCACCAAAATTGCGTCGCAACTTTGGGCAGTTGGCCTTTATATGACCAATGTCTCCATAATGGTAGCAACCATGAAACTCGAGCTTGCACTGACCTGAATGTTGCCACTTACATATTTCACAAAGACCTTGTTGGTTTGAATGTTGCTCAACATGACTCTGGCTATGTGAGGATGATGTCCTAAAATTTTAATTCTGGCGAGACTGATTTCCATAACTCTGAGTACGTCTGAAGGAAGACCCACCACCTGACTGATGACTGGACTGAGCTGGTGTTAATGACTCCTTATTAGAGGAATCCCTTCTACCTCCGCTGGATGTACTATTAAACCTGCCCGCTGTCCGGGCTTTCTTGTTATGCTCTTTTTCTTCTCTCCTTTGATGTCTGTCTTTTTCTAAGTGCTTGGCAAATCCCACAACAGGGGAGAAGGCTGTCATCCCTACTGCTGTAGCTGATGTCGTATCCTTAATATGGTAAGCTAAACTGCCAACAAACCTGCTAATCTTTGCTTTTTCTGTCTTAACCATTTAAGGAGCATGCTTAGTTAACCTTATGAATTTCATGTAGTACTCTTGCACATTTTTATTCCCTTGCTTGAGCTGTTCGAACTCTGTAGCCTTAGCTTCCCTGTCCTCTTCTGGGATAAAGTTAGCCATGAAGGCCTCTTCAAATTCTTCCCAAGTAGGCGGACCATCATCTTCATCTCTTTCCTTTTCCCACATCTCAAACCAAGCGCCAGCCACATCTCTAAGCTGGTAAGCAGCCAGCTCCACAGCTTCATCATCAAATGCTTTCATCACTCGGAGGGCTTTCTTAGCACTCTCCAGCAACAACATTGGATCTTCATCAACTATAGAACCATGGAATACTGGAGGACTCAACTTCAAAAATTCATTCACTCTTGAGGACTCAGAATTGTTCTGTCTATTTGATTTAGGTGGAATCTCATCTCTTCTATCGTTCTGGTTGGCCATAAAGGCTTTAAACATCTCCATAGCACTGTTGATATCATTAAACATCTTACCCACCTCGGGATATATAGTTGCCTGAGCCGGAGCTGCAGTTGGGGGCGGTACTGGATCCTGAGGTACTGGATCATCATGCTCCACCCCTTCTTCTTGTTCAACCCGGGGTACTTGGACTCCCTTTGTGGATTTTCTCCTCCTTTTTTGAGTCGAAGCCTTCTTTGTTCTACCTTGAGCAACAATAGTAGCGATAGTTTCTTGAGCAGCATCCTGAATGTCGGTGTCAGAGTTGCGAGTGCGAGCCATTTCTGCGAGTTTTGGAGAAACGAATAAATTAGATAATTTCTTAGAGGTAGACTCTACTGCACGATCTAAAGTATGAAAAAAAAGAGACTTTTCCTAAATGTTTGTAGCCTCCTATTTATAAGTATGGCGCGCTTCATACACATAAACAAGATTCTACTAACACGGCTTCATAGACCCCTAGGACTTCATAAACCTGGCTCTGATACCAAGTTTTTCACGACCCATTTTCTGAACAAGCCTGGACCGGCACTCGATCACTAAACATGACCGAGCGAATCATATCTGCTTATCAAATCTATTATAACTCCAAACTTTATATGCAACAAGGCTATATTCTAACTAATTTCTTTTAATTAATTTAAACATTTAAATAAATCAACTCGAAAACTTTATTCATATTAACCAATGAAATACTGCTAAGTTATTATCAAAAACATCTTAATCTTAACCCAACGACTATGTATGTGAAGCCTCTACTAATAAACTGACACACTGCCCAGGACATGAGATTTCCTAGCAAATTCTCTAAGTAACAAAGAAATAACTAAATAAAGATGACTCTAAGAAATACTCTACGAACAAAAGCGGAGCTCACCAATAGCACTGGAAGAGAAGGAAGTCCTAACTCGTAACCTGCTCGCCTGCAAATCCGGTCCCTACGTTGTACCACAAACCAACGTACGTGTCACGCCCTAAAAATTTGAGGAGCGCGACCGGCGCTCAACCGAGTAAACCCGATCGAGCAAGCCTGTTAGGTCTCATTCTTCCCAAACTAACTCAAGAATAAATAGGAGATGGACTCCATTAACCAAATTCTATAAACATATCAATAACGATTTCTATTTCATTTTCATTAGCAACCTCATTCGCCATAATAAAGGTATTACAAGTTTTATACATCATTGCCAAACATCAATATTTCTCTTTTAAATTCCCATGCCCGACACTACCCGCAACCTGTCTACGGAGCCTCTAAATACAATTGAATAATAATATGAAAACACCGGAAACAAGTCTCCGGCTATACCTTATACAAACATCAAAACAAGATTCCAAAACAGAAGTGGCATGAGCCACATAGGGCCCCGAAAAGAAAGGGGCTCACCGAATCAGCTGACGGGAAGTGATGAGGAGCTACGGTCGGTGGATTGGAGTACCTGCTATGGATCCACCTACAATTATAATACGAATGTAGCGCCCCTGACAAAAGGGACGTCAGTACATTTGAATTGTACTGGTATGTATGAACAAACGTTGCCCTAAGTAAACTCAAACCATACACAAGTAGGTAACAGTAATAGAAACAACAATCAAATGCACAAGAAAAGGAACAATCAAGCCAAACAAGTTTTCAATCTCTCCTGTTTTCCACCTTCCACAATTCCACACCAATGATTTCACAATTTGCTCAAATGTTTATTTTAATAGTGATTTCGATCACTTTCCCACCCTTACTACCTAGACAACCCTTATTACCTCGGCCGCCCTTATCAACACAACCCACACCTTATAACTTCGTGTTGTGGCGCGCAACCCAATCCCACCGTACAGTTACAATTCACAAACAACACAACAATAGCAACAATTCATAGAGAACAACAACAACACTTCTCAAGAAGTAACAACAACAATTCACAAAGAATTTCCATAACCATCAATACCATTGTCCATCATTTTCAACAATTCATATGCAATTTAAGTCACCACATTAATTACCCACAACAAGCCAACTATGTTATTACCACAGTTGTTCCAATTGCATCATTTACGATTTCCTTCCATCATTTACTTCTCAGCTCTTACCACATAACTCTTTCATAATCACGCATTTAGTTTATTGCCAATTACTTGCACCATTATATCGGGAGACTTAACCATAAACACTCAAATCAAGCAAATCACAAGAATTTCATAAACAATACACATAGATATCACATACCAAATATTCATACACCAAACAAGGTGATTTTGCAAAGGTCAAAGTTAGTCATACATACCTCGTTTAAGCTTTCATTAAGTTACTACAACGTTCTGGAAATTCTAGCAATTCCAATCTACTTTGAGACATAACAAAAATGAACACAAATTAGAAAGATATTCATGGTTTCAGCTCATTTGAGCATTTTATCAAATACTAGTTGAGCATCTTAATCTCAAATCTCTTTTTCAAGGTTTTCCTTCATTCCCCAACCAAATCTTTACTTATTTATGTTAAAAAATCTTCCCATAAACCTAAATTGAACATGCATGTATTCACAATAATAATACACCCAAGAATCATACCTCATTAGCCCATCTTATACTCCAAACTCGAAATTAAAACCTAGCGTATAGAATCTTACCTCTTGGATGAAGAACTTGTGATTGGGTTCTTTGATTCTTGAAGATTGATGCAAGATTTGGATGATTTAAATGTTGGGTTCCTCCTTCTCTATCTAAAATTCCCTCACCTCTCTCTAAAATCAGTAGAAAATGACCCCAAATGAAGCCCCAAAGGCTATATATTAAAATGGGGTCGGGTTATAAAAATTAAAAAATTAACCCTCCGATGTCAAGTATGCTACCGCAGAATGGGTATGCGGGCCGCAGATTCGTCGCAAAACTCATTGCCCAGAACTGGGCTGTTCTGCCTCATTCTGCGACCATTCTGCGATCGCAGAATGGTTATGCGGTCCGCAGAGTTAAATCTGCGATCGCAGATTTCACTCAGAATCGCATTTTTTCAGCTTTTGGTAATTTGATCATAACTTTGTGTAGGAATGTCCAAATGACGAACGGTTTGAAGCGTTGGAAACTAGACTCAAAGACCTTTCATTTGATAGGTTATCCACCAAATAAAACCTTATAGATATTTAGATATTCTCGTTCAAAGTATGGACTAGTGCAATATCGTTGGGAATTTTAGCCTATTATGGACTTTTTCCCATTTTTCTTAGACTTAGGCCTTTCTTTGGATCTCAAATTACTTACCATAAGACTTATACACATATTTACCAAATCCAATGGATGTACACCATGTTAAGAACATAAAAATATCATAATAAGCCTACGTGATATCATGAAATCCTAAATTACTTAGCGAAAATTTCCGGGGCCTTACAGTAGGTTCCCAAAAGAGAACGTCAGTACTATCCATTGTACTCAGTGAGTCTCAATAACAGGAGACGAAACTTTAAAAACGTATACATTACGAGCAAAGGTTCTAAATGCATGTAAAACATAAAGCTTATAAGAATAATTCTAAATAATTGCATAATAGCAGTTTATGAATATTCTAAAAGAAATTCTTTTCTTTTTCTTTCTTATAAAAAAATTACTTCACTTTATACTTTTGGAGTTCCAAGTATCCTGACTTAATTCTGTATCAGTCACCGTGTGATCGGCACGGGTTCGATTCCAACCTGATCGAATTGGCCCAATCCACGAGGTGCCACTCGCTTCATGGTTTTCAGCGCTCATGTATCATACCTTAAGTAATTTCTTAGCAACGAGACCCTCGGCTCGTGTGCTCCCTACTTTGGCACAAGTAATTTCAGGAAGTCAATGCCTTAGTCAGGACCCTCGGCCTGGATGATGACCCCTTCTCAGAATAAAGGATACTGTCACGACCCAAAATCCATTAAGGGTCGTGGTGGCGCCGGACACCTCTGTCAGGCAAGCCAACTAAATTATCAATTAAATTCACTTTTAATACCTTTGAAAATCTAGGATTTTTCCTTTCATTTTTCATAATTAAAATAATCTCTACTTCAATTCAAGTAAAGTAATAACTACTAGTACACATCTTTCAAAAACCATCCCAGAACCCGGTGTCACAAGTGCATGAGCATCTATTGATAAGAAAAATAAAATACAACATCTGTTTGAAATACAGTGGACAGGGAATAAATATAAAAATGCTGAAAGGAACTACACTAGTTGTGGGTCGCCTCGAACAATGCAGTCCGCGCTGCTACGCCCAATAGGCTGCTAGGAATATATATACATGTGCAACAAAAATGCACACAAGTGTAGTTTGAGTACGTAAACAACGTGTACTCAATGAGTATCCCGCCTAATCTCGAAGAAGTAGAGATGAGACGGTCAACTTCGACACTTACTAGAGATCGATTATCAATATCCTAGAAATGTGAGGAAAGATCATGGATTTATATAGTAGTTCTAATTCGCGAAGCCAGAAAACATGTAAACACCTTCAACAATTAATCAAGGCTTCCAAGGTTTATTCTTTATTATCTTATCAATTTATATCAAGCTACGAAGGCAAATTTAACATTTAAAATTCCCAAACAAAAAATAACATGTGCAAATCACACTGAGGCGACGGCCCGATCCAATAGGAATGTAAAGTGTGCACTGCCGAGGGTCGAACGGCCCGAACCATAGATGCATCTATTTAATCTGCCGAGGCGTTCGGCCCGTTCCATAAATAAATACATACCCTGCTCGCGAATCATGCATGCGACGCAGGTACACATAAAATACATGCTCAAGTAGCCAATTAAGAATTCATCGGGGGTATTTATCCAAATAAGACAATTTTTCTTTTTAACAATTCAGGAAAAATGATGTTTAATATCTTTTTAAATTCCTTTACCAATCCAAGGTTATTTAAACAATTCAAGCTATCAATAGGTTCATAAATAATCCAAGTATAATATGTTTATGGTTCCTAATTACCCGGACACTAGCATAATAGTAGCTACGCACGAACTCTGGTCACCTCGTGCATACGTAGCCCCAACAAATAGGAGCACATAATCAATTATTACACCTATGGGGACATTTCCCTCTTACAAGGTTAGAAAGGAGACTCACCTCGCTTAGAAGATCCATAAACGGCCTCCAAGCCTTCCCGACGACTCGAATCGTTGCCAAATGTTTCGAAACTAGCCAAATAACGGCAAACTAATGAGAATATTTTCGAATACTTGTTAACAATTCAAATTATACAAATCCCCAACTCCGCTTAGTGAAATGACCAAAATGCCCTCGGGCCCACGTGCCCGGATTCCAAAATTTTTCGAAGATATACACTACCCATAGCTTCACTAGCTAAAATATATAATTTACTCCTAATTTCATGCTCAAATTCGTGGTAAAATCTAATTTATCAAGTTTTTAGGTTTTCTTCCAAAAATCCCAATTTTCCCACAATTTTCATGCCTAATTTCATGATATAATCTTGTATTTAACTTGGAAATGAGTAGGGGTAACTTACCTTAACATAGATGACGAAATCCCCCTTTGAAGCTCTCAAAAAATCGCCCCAAGCCATGAGAAAATGAGAGAAATGAACTCAAATCACGATTTAAAATAACTTTTCTGCCTCCAGGTATTTCCGCACCTGCGGTCCATTGACCGCTTCTGCGGTTCCGCAGGTACGGTCCAAATGCCGCTTTTGCGGTTCCCCTGGACCACCTCCCTTTTCGCTTCTGCGAAGCACCTTTCGCAGATGCGGTCCCGCTTCTGCGGAACTTTGACCGCATTTGCGGTCCTCTCCATAATGCCTTCTTCCGCTACTGCGACTTCTTTTCCGCAGATGCGGTCCCGCTTCTGCGGAACCTTGACCGCATCTACGGTCCCAGCCTAGCCGCCCCAAACCGCGTCTACGATAAGCCCACCGCTTCTACGGGGCCGCTTCTTTGGTCCCATTTTCGCAGAAGTAGAAATACCAGCAACCAGCAAACTCCAGCCTTCCCAAAATTCCATTTTCGATCTGTTAACCACCCGGAATCCACCCGAGGCCCTCGGGACCTCAACCAAACCTACCAACCAATCCCAAAACACGTTACGGACTTGCTCGAGGCCTCAAATCATATTAAACAACGCTAAAACCATGAATTACACCCCGATTCAAGCTTTATGAACTTTGAACTTTTCAACTTCTACTTCCGATGTTTAAACCTATCAACTCACGTCCGATTGACCTCAAATTTTGCACACAAGTCATTTTTGACATTACGGACCTACTCCAGCTTTCGGAATCATATTCTGACCCCGATATCAAAAAGTCCACTTCCGGTCAAACTTCTCAAAAAAACCTTCAAATTTCTATCTTTAGCCAAATGGCTTCAAAATGACCTACGGACCTCCGAATTCACTTCCGATTACGCTCCCAACTCCAGAATCACCATACGGAGCTATTCTCAATCTCAAAATTCCAAACGGACATCGATAACACTGAAATGCACTTCAAAGCAAACTTATGAAATTTCTTCCAAAATGTCAACTTTCACAATAGGCGCCAACACGCTCCCGGGTCATCCAAAACCCGATCCGGGCATACGCCCAAGTCCGAAATCATCATACGAACCTGCTGGAACTTTCAGATCTTGATTCCGAGGTTGTTTAATCAAAATTCCAATCTTAGCCATTTTCTCCAACTTAAGGCTTCTGAAATGAGAATTTTCATTTAAATTTAGCTCCGATATTCCTGAATTCCAATTCCGACCATGCGTACAAGTCACAATACCTGAAATGAAGCTGCTCATGGCCTCAGACTGCTGAACGATGCACTAGGGCTCAAAACGATCGGTCGGGTCGTTACATTCTCTCCCACTTAAACATACGTTCTGATATAGCCTAAACTCACTATTTAATTTCTCGTGCACCTTCCCATGCTACCACAACTTAGTTGGGCACATTAGCTCGATAAATTTTGAAGATATTCCCTTTTTATTCAACAAATAAGCCTTAGAGCCCGTTTCCAACATCCGAAATTTCCATGCCAGGCCTGTTTCCAACATACGATCACCATATCAATCACTCCACGTTGTACTCAGACACGACTGCATAACTTTGTTGGATTCACACTTTGCATCACTTACTCATAAGACCACAATAACCCTTCTGATCGAATTAATCGAAATTCCACGGATCCGATGCTCCCATTGCATCTCATGACCTACGTGGGTCTTGCTCTAACCTTTACGACACCGATACGACGGAAGAGAGGTGCCGAAATTCATAACCAACTGTTGAATCAACAAATTATTGGGTCCATACCCCTGACATGAGTCATTGCCTCTTTCTGAACCATCTAATGGTCTTAGCTCCTTAATTCACTTCACATAATCCAATTGCATTGGTCCTAAATCCAATAATCTCGTCTCACCCAGTACGAACTGCTCAGGCAATAAGCCACCTCGGACACAATCAAAAATCCCATATGATGCTACCAATTAGAACGTGATACAGAAGGAAACGACTCTGAAAAGGAGATCTAATTACCCCGCTCGCGAATCATACATGCGACGCGGGCTCATAGCTAGAACGAGCTCTCCTTGGAAAATGGGAATCAGAACACATAAAGGCAAATAGGGGAACTGTACTGAACATCACACTGTTGCGGAGTGCAACCCGATCCAAATAACATACCCATGGCGGCGTGCCACCCGATCCAAATAACATACCCATGGCGGCGTTCCACCCGATCCAAATAACATACCCATGGCGGCGTGCCAACCGATCCACACATAGAACTCACATAAGGAGATATAC
>MU701236.1:68209-81390 GCA_026770625.1 Nicotiana glauca | reverse complement strand
CCAATGAGAAGCAGTCTGAACATACTCAAATTATGACAATGACTCAACGAAAGAGCTGTACCTCAAGCTCAACAGTACCATTACAACACAAAACTTAGATCCCGTCTCACATCATAAAGATAGAGTACCTGAATTCTCCTCGAAAGGTCATAACTTCACGTGGCCTTGCCACAACGCGCGATCCTATCCGAACACTATTACCCATGAAGCACCTCAAGTCACCATGCTCAACACGGACATCCACACACAGATTGAGGTCTGAAACCAAGCAATCCATCACACCCACGGTGAAGCAAGTAATATATATACTATTCAATCCTGAAAGGACACAACCGATGCGCTATTCGCCGAGCAACACCTACTACGGACTTCCCTTGGAAACCAGGAAGTAAGGCATACAAAGTAACATATAGAAAACTATTCTCCACATCACACTGTTGCGGCATACAACCCGACCCAGATAACATACCCGTGGCAGTGTGCCACCCGATCCATACAAATATCTCACATAGGAGATGCACATCGAGCCAAATTTGCTCATTACAATAAACACATGTAGTCTCATGCCCGGCCACAAGAATTGCATCCGAACAAGTCCCCCAATACCGGAACTGAATCAATGGTAGAAACCTCTGCACTGACATCCCCCACGAAGGCCCAATTAATAAAGCAATGCTTGCCAGCCGTCCGCTGGACTCCGGAATACAAGCTACCCTGCTAGAACATAATCTGATGCACCTTGCCACGCAGCCTATGGCATTTTCCGACATATCTCATAACACATTAGTCTAGACAATCTGACATTGGAACAACCAGTCTATCATCTAATATCATAACCCAAATTTAACATACCACGCAAAGAAAGATCCACTCGGACCTCCAATTTCCAATAACTACTAGACGATGTCGATACACACGATCTACAACCACTGGACAGTCAGATCACTAGAACTTCTAGTCTCCAACACATATAACACATGAATCACTATGCCTAATCCCATACTCCACCGTACGAATACATAACACACATCAAGTATCCATTCATACCACGAAAGATATTCAAGAATTTCCCTGCGCCATCAACAATTCAATTATCAACAGTCGATCCAACAAGAAAAATGTCACGATACTACTGAAGTATCATCAGTTTACATCACCGTACCCCTTTTTGACTGAACATATACCCTTGTCAAACCACTATAATAGCAATACCATTTCTTTAATCATCTGAAGGTCGATTCTTTAAATGTTTTCCCACTATGAACTAAACCAAAACCTTGAACACGCAAATCCCAATTCTCCATATCATAACACATACCCTTCAATTACACATGATTCTTCTAACATACACATAAGGATCATACAACTCAAAAACACTCCGTAGGAGATAACCCACCTTCTTTGCCTCATTTCAATATTTCAACATGCCTTCCACCTTCATATACGTTACACAATCAATTAGTCTTTCTGAGTCTGAGCTCATACCGCCACATGAAATGTACATTTTCCAACTAAGAGAAATAAAAAATATTCTTCACGTGCCCATAACTTAGGGCTACACATCAGATCACAATAGAAAACAAACACTTAACAGCTCATCTATTATCCATCAAACTTCTTCGTCACTACCAAAATCACATAGATACACCTCGCAGTACTGACATAATCATCATATGGATATCCCACTGCCAAACCGGCTAATAAGAATATTACTGAACATATAAGTTCAAAACACTTGCTCACACAATCAGCACCTCGGTGCTCAAGCCATAGGCAAAGATCCGGCCTCAAGTCCTAACTTAGGCTTGAATCCGTCGAGATTTGATGATTTTTGTGTTAATGGACGTGTTTTGATGATTGGAACAAGTTCGTCTGATGTTTTGGAGTAGGTTGATATTTTTGGTTGGGGTCCCGGGGGCCTCAAGATGATGTCAGATGGTTAAACGGAGGTTTTGAACTTGAAAGTGTTGCAGATTTTTGGCCAAGCTGTTGCAGACCAATTTGGTCTTCGCGTTCACGTCAGCTGGAATGCGTTCGCGTAAGGGTAATAATTAGTGCATCGCATTCGCATAGGAGGGGCCAAGGGCCCTTCCTAGATTGTTCAATGCGTTCGCGACATTGAGATCGCGTTCGCATAGGTAAGAGAACCTGTGCATCGCGTTCGCGTATCAGGTAATGCGTTCGCGTAGTTGGAGGATTTAAGTCATCGCGTTCGCGTACTGGAAGACGCGTTCGCGTAGAGTAAATTTGTGGTCAACATTTTCTGGTCATCGTGAACGCGGGGGTTTTGGCCGCGTTCACGTAGGGTAAAACCTGGGCGTCAGAAGCGCCTTTAATTGGCATTTCCTCTGCGAGCTAAAGTCATTTTTCACCATTGTTGAGCATATTTGGGAGCTTTTGACGAGGGATTAAGAGGGTTTTGACTAGGATTCGATTGAAGTTAAGTTTTATGAGTCAAATACGTGATTTTATTGAAGATTTATCTTTGAAATCTCTGAAATTTTGGTAGAAATTGAAGAAACTGGGGCTTGGTTTTGGAATGTAAAAATTAGAAATTGAAGGGGCATTGAACTCCGATTTTAATAAATTTTATATGTACGGACTCGTAGCGAGACGAGGATTCCGAAAATGTGAATTTTGTAATTTTTCGAGAAGCAGGCCTGGGGCTCGAGTTTTGCTAGTTTCGAGATTTTTGTCGTATTTCGATTGGTTTCGATTGGGTGTTGTCCCATTAGCATATTTTAATGTATTACTTATGATTTTGGTTAGATTTGACGCGCGTGGAGGCCGGTTTGAGGAGAAAAAGGCATCGCGGGCTATAGTTTTCGCCGGTTCGAGGTGAGTAATACTTGGGAATGATATCCTGAGGGTTTGAAACCCCGGATTTTCACATATTAGTGCTATATTGTGGTGACTTGCACGCTGGACCTGAGAGTGGGGTAGAGCACCGTTGCGGATCGTGACTTGGTCCGTTCCGGTTGTTGATTTTTATCGTGTATTTGCAAATGATTTGTTGTTATCATTATGACTTCGGCTCATTGCCATACTTGGGGCTTATTGCCGATTACTTGAACTCTTTATGAACTATCATCACTATTTTCCTCACTATTTGAAATATTATTTGAACTCAGTCCATGTGATTTACACTATTTCATGAATTCAGCTATATTTTTCTCAAACTTGGAGTTTTAACTGATATTTGAACAATTGTTTGAGCTGAGTATTATTGATTTACTGATTCCCGAGGAGCTTTTGACTATTTTGGATGGATTCAGGCCGAGGGCCATATGTGAGGGCATGAAGAGTGATGTAAGGAGGCTTTCAGGCCTCGAGTGTTATGTGTGCATATGCATATACATGCATGGATCGGACTGCACGCCGTAGTGATATAGTATATTGCATGGATCGGACTACAAGTCGTAGTAGTATATTGCATGGATCGGACTGCACGCCGCAGTAGTATATTATATGGATCGGACTGCACGCCGTAGTAGTATATTATACGGATCGGGCTGCACGCCGCAGTGATATATTATGTGGATCGGACTGCACGCCACAGTATTTTTGCGCTTGGGCTGTAGGAGCCCCTCCAGAGTCTGTACACACCCCCAGCGAGCGCAGGGTACACATGGATCGGGCTACGTGCCGTAGCGGTCATGTGAATTGCATTGCATTCATGCATTCATTCCTGTTTGTACTACGTGGCATGATCTTTAACACTCACATATCATTGGCATACATGTTATTACTTGCCTTGCTGACCAGATACCCTGGTGCTACATGTTAAGGAGTGCTAAGCCTGAGAGGCTGTATATTGTGAGTTGGGAGTGAGCCCGTGGGGCTGATACTGTACTGAGAGGTTTATACTGAGCCCGAGGGGGAGACTTCTGATTATTTCCTACTTGTTGAAATTATTTTTGCAACTGTTAAAAAGGCATACTTTCAAAAGAGACTTTTAACTGAGCTTGAGATTTTCTAAAGGATTCTCTCGGTGTTACGGTTTTTTACTATTTTTCCAAAAGGGTTGTACTGTCTGTTATAGCATTGTGGAGTGCTCATACGTGTTTTCTTATCGCGCAGATATTATTCGCCCTTATTACCACTGGGTTGGAAGTACTCACTTTACTCCCTGCACCTCGCGTGCAGTTGCAGGTACTGTTCACCCGGTAGCGGGTTAGTAGCGGATTGAAGGTATTGCTATCGTAGCTAAGCAAGGTGACCGCCGGCATTCGTGGCACCGAGATTATTCTTCTTCTTGATTTCCAGATTTTACTCTATGTATTATAGACTTTAAAATTGTAATAAAGACCCTCCTAGATGCTCGTGACTTGCGACACCCCGGTTGGGCTGTATTGGGTTGTATTTATATTGATTAATTCATATTCAAACTGTTATACAACTGATTAACTACTTTAAGTGGTGTTCTGAGATGGTCTGGCTGGCCTTGTCTTCACGAGAGGCGCCATCACGACCGGGTTTGGGAATTGGGTCGTGATAACCATGGACTTTTGAAAGGTTATTAGCCAATTTAGTGCAACCAAAAATCGGCTTGAGATTAATGGATTGATTTATATGTGAACAGGGCTTTATATCAGGCCAGTGGTGTTCGTTTCAGCGAGCGGTCCCTGTGGAGGAACAATCAGGGTGTTATTTTATCATCAGCCAATCCAGGTAACGATGTATTACGCAGTATGAGTTGTGAGACATCTTGGTAAATTCTTATGTGTTGAGGTTCCGTATGGCGATGATGATATGTGAGCAGAATGGTTCTTGAGATTCAGATCTCATATCTCACCTCATTTGTGCTTGAGTTTTGTAGCCTATAGCGCTATGTGTTTTCTCAAGGATGGTATTATGCACTTAGCGTGCTTGCGATTGAAATTCAATATTTTTATTGTAATGAGCAGATTTAGCTCGAAGTGCAATCTCCTTATGTGAGATCTATGTGTGGATCGGGTGGCATGCCGCCATGGGTATGTTATTTGAATCAGGTTGCGTGCCGCAACAGTGTGATGTCGAGTCTGGTTTTCTATATGCTATTTTTGTGTGTTTCGCTTCCTATCTTGTAAGGAAAGTCCGTATTAGTGCGGGGGTTAGGTAATTTCTTCCAGAGTTCGATTTCCTATTTGTGTTGTGTTCGGATTGGTTGCATATTGGCACATTGTGGTGTCATATGAGACTTTGGATTGCATTCGGAGTGGCTTATTTCCTGAGTATTTCGTACTGGGAGAGACGAGATTATTATATTTAGGACCAGTGCTATTTGATTATATGAAGTATACTAAGGAGCTAAGACCATCAGATGGTTCGGGAAGAGGCACTGACTCTTGTCAGGGGTGTAGACCCAATGATTTTTTGATTCAGCAGTTGGTTTTGAATTTTGGCACATCTCTTCCATTGTGCCGGTGTTGTAAAAGCTAGAGCAAGACCTATGTAGGTCATGAGGTGCAATGGGAGCATCGGATTCGTGGAATTTCTATTAATTCGATCAGAAAGGTTATTGTGGTCCTATGAGTAAAGTGATGCAAAGTAAAAATCCAGCAAAGTTATGCAGTCAGGTTTGAGTACAGCGTGTAGTGATTGATATGGTAACTGTATGTTGGAAACAGGCCTGGCATAGAATTTCGGATGTTGGAATTGGGATCTAAGGCTTGGATAAAAGCGAATATCTTTAGAATTTATCGAGCTAATGTGCTTTGCTAAGTTGTGGTAGCACGGGAAGGTGCATGAGGTGCTAAAAAGTGATTTGAGACTACTTCAATATAGTTCTCAGCACGTTCGAGGACGAACGTATGTTTAAGTGGGAGAGAATGTAATGACCTGACCGGTCATTTTGAGCCCTAGCGCTTCGTGCTTTGCGCATGCTTGTGTTGTTGCCTCAACTTAATTAAGTTATTATTGCCTTTTTATGGCTTAAAAATAGTTGTATTATATTTTAAAAGAAATTCTGGAATTTTTCTTGTGAAAGAATTACGTGTTTACTTGTTTTCTCTATCTGGATTAAAATCATGTTTATAAAATAAATCCATTGTTTAATATGTATATTAAGGATGAATAATTATTGGACCATTAGAGACAGTCAAAGTTGACCATATCGACTCTACCCCTTCGGGATTAGGCGGGATACTCATTGAGTACACGTTGATTACGTACTCATACTACACTTCTGTGCATTTTTGTTGCACAGGTACATATATACCTCTAGCAGCCTACTGGGTGTAGCAGCATTGATGATTCTGGGACTAGGTGAGCCGCGTTATTCGAGGCGACCCACAGGTAGTGTAGTTTCTTTCAGCATTTTGTATTTTATTCCCTGTCCACTGTATTTCGGACAGATGTTGTATTTTATTTGCCTTATCAGTGGTTGCTCATGCACTTGTGATACCGGGTTCTGGGATGGTTTTCAAAAGATTTGTAGTAATCATTTATTATTTAATTTGAATTGAAGTAGAGATTGTTTTAATTATGAAAAATAGAAGGAAAAATCCTAGACTTTCCAAAGTATTAATAGAGAATTTAATTGATAATCTACTTGGCTTCCCTGACAGAGGTATCCGGCGCCACCACGACCCTTAGTGGATATTGGGTCATGACACATGGCCTTCCCTACTCCCCCTCTATGCACTTGCACTTACTTTTAGACTCTAAGTTCTACCCCCCTCCTATGAGCCTTGCTTTGGGACCTTGAGTTCCCTCTGAACTTGGACATTTGAGGGCTGGCCCTTCCACATTGCACTATAATCTAATTCTGTAATGTATTTTGGGTGTAAGCATTGCTCGGAGTCCCGTTGAGGCTCTTGGGAACTTTGACACATCCCAAATAGGAGAAAGGCTTTGGAAATCTGATCTTTGGATGTTGGTTTATTTCATATTTAAGGCATGTGGTCTAAATTAGGTTCTCCTTGGTTGGAATCTTTAATTTTTTATGTAATTTTACTCTTCTTGATTCATTTGGGTTGTAATAACTAGTGGGGTATAAAATTAAAAGGGGAGGGTCACTCATGTACGTATGTGGGTAGACATCATGTTCTTAGGCATTTATTCCTGCAAATCTAATTCTGCTCTTCATCTATGCATTTCGTGTAGAAATCCTGCCTATAAGTTATTTTATTGCTGCGTTAGAAATCCTGCCTATAAGTTATGTATTTCATTAGAAATCATGTCTCTAAGTTTCTGCACTTTTGCATATAGAAATCATGTCTATACGTTTCTGCACTTCTGCATATGCATATGTCATTAGGCAAACAGTCTATAAATTAAATTAATAACGAGTGGCATCCTAGATACCATGCCTATAGGATTCCTGCATCCTGATAATCGTTTTAAAACCAACAAAGCTTAGAAATCATGCCTATAGGAGTAACCAGTCGAATCTGATTCGTCTCTTTTATCTACAAGTCTAAAATCAGTACTAATGTCGCCAAAATCTGCAGAACTTGTATTTTTTTCTATAATCAATAATCCTTCATTAAAATCAGTGTAAGCATTGTTAGATATCATGCCTATAGGTCTCACCTAGGCAAGGCATTAGGTGATTAACTAACTACACCAGTCTTTGATAACTACAACCAGACAAGGCCTAATTCGGACTTTTCATCTGAGAAATATTTGATAAATCAGCCTATCCTAATGCTTTAAATTTAATTCAAACTATAACCAGTATCTGAAGTCATGCTAGACAATTTGCTTTTTTTAAGTGAGGAAGCATGCTTGAGCCTTTAAACTGCTATGTGCTTCCCCTTAACTTCTTCATGTGTTTTTGTTTGTCGCATTAGAATTTTATCCTTTTAAACCCTAAAAAGCCCCAATTTCCTCCCCTTTTAGGACTAGTAGTCCCAAATGTCTTCGGGGCTGATAGGATTTGGACGGGTAATAGCATGCAATAAGTAATGATACTATTCCGTGATTTAATACCTTAACAGGGTAGGTAAGGGTATACATGGATATGATGACCACGCGATAAAACCACGTGTATAAATGGTTATCGGGTGTTGTGTGGGGTGATCCATGTTATTTATAAACCTAGGACCCCTCTTTACTTATTTACTTCCTTTTTCAAAAAATTTAAAGTTTCCTCGTTTTCAGTTCTTCAACTTCTTCTTTTACTTCAATTACCTGCACCTATTATGCAAAAAATCTCTCTTTAAATTGTCCGATTTTCAATATTGTTTTTCTCAAAATCTCCGCCCCTTTTGCTTCTTTTCTAATTTGCTTGCATCAATTATTTGACCCCTTCCCCTTTACTTGTGCATCTTCTCTTTAATTATAAAACTACCTTGTTTCAAATTTCAGTACTCTTTAAAACTCATGTACTTTTTTTACTTGCGACCATTATATGAAAGTACCTAGTATTTACAATGCTTGCTTGTTTATTTGTATCTAAAGTCACAATTGTAGCATAGCCGGGAACCACACTAGTGGATCTTGAGGGGTGCCTAACACCTTCTCCTCTAGATAAATTCAAGCCCTTACTCGAACTATGGTTTTTCTAAATCAAATTCAGTTTTAGTGTCCTAATGCTCTTACTCATTAGGTGGCGACTCTTCTAAATTGAAAACCCGATTCCCAAAAGGAAAAGAGTTATCCGCCCAAATGTCATAAACCCGATTTCGCGAGAAAAATGGGGCATCGATAGACTTGCGCTCAGGTTACCATCAGTTGAATATTCGATAGCCAGATATCTCGTAGACTGCTTTTAGGACTCGATATGGCCATTATGAATTCCTTGTTATGTCATTTGGGCTGACCAATGCCCCATCAACTTTTATGCATTTGATGTACAGTGTGTTTTGACCATATCTTGACTAGTTCATCATTGTCTTTATTGAAGATATTCTAGTATATTCCCGGAGTCGGGAAGATCATGAGCATCACCTTAGGATAGTTCTCCAAACCTTGAGAAAGACGAAGTTATATGCTAAGTTCTCGAAATATGAGTTTTGGATGGATTCTTTGGCATTCTTGAGCCACATGGTTTATACTGTGGGGATAAAGGTGCATCCGAAGAAAGTGGAAGCAGTGCAGAGTTTTCCCAGATCATCCTCAGTGACAGATTTTTATAGTTTTCTTAGCTTGGCGGGTTATTACTGTCGATTCATTAAGGGGTTTTCATCTATTGTAGCACCTATGAATTGGATAATCCTGAAGGGTACTCCATTCCAGTGGATGGAAGAGTGTAAGGCGAGCTTTCAGAAGATCAAGACAACTTTAACTACAACCCCAGTTTTGATATTGCCTACAGGTTCAGGGTCCTATACTGTCTATTGTGATGTCTCAAGGATTGGCCTTGGAGCGGTATTGATACAGGACTGTAGGGTGATTGCCTACACGTCCAGGCAGTTGAAGGTACATGAGAAGAATTATCCTGTCCATGATCTTGAGTAGCTGCTATTGTTCACGCCTTGAAAATCTGGCGTCATTATTTGTACGGTGTGACTTGTGACATTTATACTGATTATCGGAGTTTGTAGAATCTATTCAAGCAGGAGGACCTTAATTTGCATTAGAGGAAATGGCTAGAGCTGTTGAAGGACTATGATATCACTATTCTGTATCACCCACGTAAGGCCAACATAGTGGTTTATGCCTTAAGTCGTCGGGTAGAGAGTTATAGGAGTTTGGCTTATTTACCAGCAACGGAGAGGCCCATGGCAATGGATATTCAGGCCTTAGCTAGCCAGTTTGTGAGATTGGATCTTTCAGAGCCCAGTCGGGTTCTAGCTTACGTGGTTTCTCAGTCTTCATTATTTGATCGTATTAGGGAACGCCAGTTTGATGACCCTTGTTTGCTTGTCCTCAAGGAAAAGGTTTAGCACGGTGATTCCAAAGATGTGACTATTGTTGATGATGGGGTAGTAAGGATGCAGGGTCGGATATGTATATCCAATATTGATGGGCTTCGGGAGTTGATTCTAGAGAAGGCCCATAGTTCACGATATTCAATTCATCCGGGTACCGCAAAGATATATTAGGATTTGAGATAGCACTATTAGTGGAGGCAGATGAAGAAAGATATAGTTGGGTCTGTAGCCCGGTGCCTCAATTGTCAGTAGGTGAAGTATAAGCACCAGAGATCGGGTGTATTGCTTCAGTAGATAGAGATTCCGTAATGGAAGTGGGAGCGGACCACCATGGACTTTATAGTTCGGGTCGCATGGGTTTTGAGGAAGTTCGATTCCATTTGGGTGATTTTGAATCAGCTGACCAAGTCCGCGCATTTCATTCTTGTGTGTACTACTTATTCTTTGGAGCATCTGCGGAGATTTATATCCGGGAGATTGTTTGTCTGCGTGGTATCCCAGTTTCCATCATTTCAGATAGAGATACTCAGTTCATATCACCGTTCTGGATGGTCGTTTAGGATGAGTTGGGCACTCGAGTGGAGTTGAGTACAACATTTTACCCTCTTACGGTGGACAGTCCGAGTGCACTCTTCAAATTCATAAGGATATACTCCGTGTGTGTTTGATTGAGTTTGTAAGGTCTTGGGATCAGTTCTTGCCATTGGCGGAGTTTGCATACAACATAATTATTAGTTCAGCATTCAGATGGCACTGAATGAGCCTTTAGATGGTAGGCGGTGTAGATCCCCGGTGGAATAGTTTGATCCGGTGAGGCCAAATTATTGGGCACAGACTTGGTTCAGGGTGCTTTGGAGAAGGTTAAGGTGATTCGTGATAGAATCCATACAGCCCAGTCCAGATGGAAGAGTTACGCAGACCGGAATATTTGTGATGTTTCCTATATGGTTGTAGAGCCAATTATGCTTCGAGTATCGCCTATGAAGGGTGTTATAAGATTCGGGAAGAAAGGGAAGTTAAGTTAGAGGTTTATTAGTCCTTTTGAGATATTGCAGCGTGTTAGGAAGGTTGCTTATGAGCTTTCCTTGCCTCATAGATTGGTAGGAGTTCATTTGGTATTTCATGTTTCGATGCTCCGGAGGTGTCGCGGCGATCTGTCGCATGTGTTGGATTTCGGTTCAGTTCAGCTGGACAAGGATCTATCTTATGTTGAGGAGCTAGTAGCGATATTATATAGGCAGGTTCAAAAGCCAAGGTCAAAGAATATTGCATCAGTAAAGGTTTAGTGGCGCAGTCAGTCGGTTAAGGAGGGGACATAGGAGACCGAGCAGGATATCCGCAGCCGTTACCCTCATTTTTTCACTACTTCATGTATGTCTATATACTCATTCGAGGATGAACGAATGTTTAAGTGTAGGAAGAAGTGATGACCCAGCTGGACGTTTTAAGAATTTCCGCCCTTATTAACTGCTTTCCCCGTGTTTATTTCTGCTATTTTAATTTGGCGGGATGTTTGGTGTTGATTTTCGGAGAGTTTTGCGACACTTAGTCCCTAAATGAGAGCTTAAGTTTTAGAAATTTGACCGTAGTCGGAACACTGTGAAGATGGCCTCGGAATTGAATTCCAATGGTTTCATTAGCTCCAATGGGTGATTTCGGATTTAGGGGCGTGTTCGGATTGTGTTTTGGAGGTCCGTAGCTAATTTAGGATTGAAAAGCCGAAAGTTGGATTTTTGAAGTTTTCGATCCGATAGTGAGATTTTAATCCAAGGGTCGGAATGGAATTTCGGAAGTTGGAGTAGCTGCATAGTGTTGAATGTGACGTGTGTGCAAAATTTCAGGTCCTTCGGACGAGGTTTGATAGACATTTTTATCGAAAGCCTATTTTGAGAGTTTTTGAAGTTCTTAGGCTTGGATCCTGATGCTAAATTGGTGTTTTGATGTTGCTTTGAGCGTTCTGAAGGTTGGAATAAGTTTGAATGATGTTAAGGGATATATTGGTATGTTTGGTTGAGGTCCCGGATGCCTCGGGTGTATTTCGGATGCTCAAACGGGTACTTTTGGTCTTTAGGAGATTGCTGTTTTCTGGTGTTTAGCCAGCAGTGATTTGTTCATTGCGATTGCAATAGTTCAACTGCAATCGCATAGAGTAATTGGAGGCCAGGTATATTTTTTTTTAATTGCGATCGCGAGGAGAGGAGTGCGATCGCATAGTGTGAGCAGTGTTGGTCATTACTTTCGCATAGAGACCCTTGCATTCGCGTGGAAGGACTTGGAGTGGTAGTGGGGCGATGGAATTGCTCTATGCGATCATATAGATCTGGTCGCGATCGCATTTCTTTGAGGAAATTGTCTTATGCGATCGCATAGGGTCAAATCTGGGCAGTATTTAAATAGTTAATCCGCGACCCTTCTTCATTTTTCCACCATTTTTGAATGGGATAAAAGATTTTGAGGGAGATTTTTGAGGAAACCAAAGGGGAATCACTTGGAGGTAAATTCATAACTAGTTTATATGTGAATAAAGGTCGAATTGGTGGTGAAAATTTAGGAAACATCAGTGCAAAATGGGTAATTAGAGCTTGAGATTAAGAGACCTTAAAATGTGTATTTGAGGGGTCAATTGAACTTCGATTTCAATGTTCTTGATATGTATAGACTCATGAGAGTATGAGGATTCTGAAAATATTGGTTTTACCCAATTTTGAGTTGTGGGATGAAGGGGCATTTTTGTTATTTTACCTAACTTTGCGTATTAGCTTAGAATTTATTTGTAGAATCAGTTATTAGAAGTGTTATTTACATTATGCAGTTGAATTGAATAGATTTGGGCCATTTGGAGTCAAGTATTCTTGACAAGAACGTGGTTTCGGGTAGATTTTGAGCTGGTTCGAGGTAAGTGGCTGCTTGCTAACCTTGTGTGGGGGACCTTCTCCTTAGGATTTGGGGTTATTTATAATTGAAATTCGTTGTATGTGAAGTGATGCGTGCATACTTGTGCTAACTGTTTTACCTGAATTTTGTGCAGCATACTAGGCTAGTAATACATGTTTGCCTTGATATGACTTTGACAATTTTTGAATATTCTTCGTGTTGCTGTTATGTATTTACATTGGGACTACGGATGTAATATTCAGGTAGATCACCCTTGTCTGTTTATTTGGTACAACGGATGTGGGATTACGGTAGCTCCCACTGCACAATGATATGGAACTATGGGACGGGACCCGATAGATTCCCCCAGTACTAGGTATTTATAATTGGGACTATGGATCGTGTCACGACCCAAAATCCACTAAGGTTCGTGGTGGCGTCGGACACCGCTGTCAGGCCAGCCAATTAGATTACCGATTTAAAAATCCTTTTTAAAAACATCAAATT
>MU701236.1:16554-56473 GCA_026770625.1 Nicotiana glauca | reverse complement strand
CAAACGGACATTGATAACACCGAAATGCTCTTCAAGCCAAACTTATGAAATTTTTTCTAACTTGCTAACTTCCACATTAGGCGCCAAAATGCTCCCGGGTTATCCAAAACCCGATCCGGGCATACGCCCAAGTCCGAAATCATCATACAAACCTACTGGAACCTTCAGATCCCAATTCCGAGGTCGTTTACTTGAAATTCAAATCCTAGCTCATTCTTTCAACTTTAAGCTTTCGAAATGAGAATTCTCTTCCCAAATCAACTCCGGACTTCTTGAAATCAAATTCTGACCACGCGTACAAGCCATAATACCTGGAATGAAGTTGTTCATGGCCTCCGACTGCTGAACGGAATGCTAGTACTCAAAACGATCGGTCGGGTCGTTACAGATCGGGATTCTGGTAGATCCCTACGCACTGATAGTTGGATTACGGGACGGGATCCCTTGAGATCCTTCGGATATATATGATGGACTACGGGACGGAATCTCGAGAGATGCACTGGAAAGTTGTGACTATAGGATTGTATCCTGGAAGGTACATCGATTGTTATCTCTGTGTTGACCTGTATTTCCTTTGGCTGCTTATTTTTTCTCTATTCTAGTTGTTGTTGTTCTTTCTATTCTATGTTATTTCTTATTGTTGCACTTAATTATACTTTCTTATTCTACACTGTTATACCTTGTATTTTATTTAACCTCAATACGGACCTAACATTTCTGGTCACTACCCGACCGAGGTTACACTTGGCACTTACTGAGTACAGTGGTGGTGTATTTATGCCCTTTCTGCGCATGTTTTTCATGTGCAGATCCAGGTACTTCCACTCAGTCTTATCATCCTTGAGGCGAGGCGATGCTGTAGAGACTTTGAGGTATATCTGCTACATCCGCAGACCGATGAGTCCCTTTCTATCTTTCTGTAATAGTATAGCCCTTCAGTATTTTCCTTTTTGTTAGACATTTCTAGAGATAGAGATTCTTATGTATCTCTTAGCTTGTGATTCATGGGGTTCCGGATTTTGGGAAGTGTTAGGTTGAGATTTCATGTACTATTATATGTCAGGCGGCATCTTAAACATGATTTCATCTTGTTATTTCTAGTTTTATATTATTTTCTTCTGCAACTAGCCTCTTTTTCTGCATTTGTTAGGCTTACCTAGTTGTAGAGACTAGGTTCCATTGCGATAGTTCATGAAGGGCGAACTAGAGTCGTGACCTTGATAGAACCTCCAGCTTGCAAAGGAGAGTGTAATTTTGAATTCCAGTGAGAGGCTTGGTAATTATATTTGCCAATTGTGACTGTGTAGGAATATAGTGCTTAGAAATCAGACCACAAACAAGCTTCTCCCGGACAAAGTGGCTGTCAAGTTTAATATATTTGGTCCTCTCATGTGAAACTCTATTCTTCGGAATGTTGATAGCTGACTTGGTATCACAATACCAGGGAATAGGAGCAGAAATAAAAAGTCCCAAATTAGCTAACAACCTAACAAGCTAGGTAAGTTCAGCAACAGTCTTCTTAAGTGCCATGTACTCATCTTCTGCAGATGATAAGGAGACAATGGGTTGCTTCTTAAACTTCTAGCAAATAGGACTTCCCCAAGAGTGACAAAATAACCACTCACACACTTCCTAGAAGATGGACAACCTACCAAGTCAGAGTCTGAATATGCAAGAATAGAAAAATCCTGAGTGTTGTTAAGAAAGATAACTCTGGCAGGTTCCCTGACCAAGTATCTTAGAACATGATGTGGGTGCCAAATAAAAGTCTATAGACTTAAAAGGCTTAACTAGGGATAATTTTTATTTATGGTAAGGAATAAGCTTAAAAATATCAAAGAAATCCTAAATTATTTTTCAAACCGAGCATGACCTAAAATTTGTGTGGGCACCACACACTTAGTTCTCACCTTCTAGATGACTTTTGCACTCTTACAACGGCTTTGCTTCCTATGCTTATAATCCTACAAAATAAAAAAACATTACAAAAAGTATAATAAAAATAAAAAAGAAAGAAAGCAATAAAGCTGGGTTGCCTCCCAACAAGCGCCTGATTTAACATTGCGATACGACTTGAACCACTTTTTCCCTCACCTCGAACTTATCAATTGTACCTCTAACATGGCATCCAGTCTGTGGCTATGCCCCTTCAGTGGGGCAACAAGAAAACCAGGTAAGCAATAAAATTTTTGCTCTATTCCTCTTGACCTTTACGTGAGGAATGTAATTTTTGCTTTTCGGCACAAATTAAAGAACATAAGCTAAATTCTATATTCCAAGTCCTTAAAACAACCTTTCTATCTCACCTCAATTTGCGTGCATATTCCGGGCGTGTATCCAAAAATCCATCACGTGAAAATCTATGAAAAATGATGAATTTTGATTTTAAAATGAATTTAGATTGACTTCGGTCAACATTTTGGATAAACAGACCCGAACCCGTAATTTGACAGTCCCGGAGGATCCGTAGGAAAATATGTGACTTGGGCTTATTCCCGAAATCGAATTCCAAGGTCCCAAGCCCAAGAAATGAATTCTTGAAGAAACTTTTTTAACTAAAAATTTGGAGTTCTTGGAAAATTTAAATGTAATTGAATTTGATGGTATCAGGCCCGTATTTTAGTTTTTGAGCCCAGTACAGGTCTTACATGTGATTTAAATTGAGCCTGCAAAATTTGGTAGGAAACGGACTTGAAATAACATGAATCGGACCTTCAGTTTTTAAAACTTGAACTTAAGAGTTCATGATATTTTTCTTTGATTTTGATGCCAAATTCATAGTTATTGATGTTATTTTGATGATTTGATCACACGGGCAAGTTCGTAGGATATTTTTGGACTTACGTGCATGTTTGGTTTGCAGTCCCGAGGGCTCGTGTGAGTTTTGGATAGTCCACGGAATGAAATTTGGACTTACAAAATTGCTGGTGTGTTACAGGTTTGTAGGCTTCACAATTTCGAAGCCTGGCTCGCAAATATGAGCTCGCATATGCGAAGATTTGATCACAAATGCGAAGAAGGCCTAGGCAGGCCCTGGATCGCAAATGCGACCAATTGATCGCAAATGCGGAGGGCCAGAGTCGCAAATGTGACTATGCCTCGCAAATGCGAATCCCTCAGGATTTCTGAGTGGTCGCAAATGTGACAATTACTTCATAAATATGAAGAAAGCATACTTTTGGAGGGTTCGCAATTGCAAACCCTGGTTGCAATTGCGACATCAGAGACCTACTAAAGTGAATTTCAGAAGAGATTTCAACCATTTTTACAACCTTTTCAAAACCTAATCACCTTTGGGCGATATTTTAAAGACAACTACTTTTCCAAATCATTTGTAATTCATTTCTAACTCGTTTCTTTCAATCTAATCCATCTTTCTACATGATTTCATCTCAAAATCAATTGTTTTCACGGGGGAAATTGGGTATTTTGGGTTGAACTTAGAATTTTTGAATTTTGGGGATTTGGACCTCAATTTGAGGTCCGATTTCAAAATAAATTATCTATTTAAGTTCATGGATGAATGGGTAATCGTGTTTTGGTTCGAACCTCTGTTTTGATTATGTGGACCTGGGTCGATTTTTGACTTTTTGGGAAAAACGTTAGAAAATCTATTTTCATGTATTAGAATTGAATCATTTAGAATTTATTGATATAGTTAATTAACTTTTGGATAGATACAAGCAAATTGGTGGTGGAATCAAGAGGTAAAGCGGTAGTTGAGGCTTGAATTGTGTTCGTGCCATCTAGGTAAGTGTATGGTCTAACCTTAGCGTAAGGGATTAGGAGTTGTGTATCCTATTTGCTATGTGAATTGTTGAGTACGATGTATAGGCATGATGACAAGTATCTATATGTTGGTTCAAGCATGCTCGCGAGTCTTATGCTATGATTAATATGACTCTATTTTGTATTGTTCATGCCTTATCTGATATTTCTATTGTGGAACAAGGCTTGTGGAAGTAATTTTGGTAATTGAACATTAAAGAGCATTGGCTCAAATTGTGAACTGATGTGTGGAATTATTGTTGGCAATTGAATATTATAGAGCATTGGCTCAAGTTGTGAATTGAGTTGTGAATTAAATGTGAAAAAGAGAAGAGGATTATGATATTGTCTCCGTTGCTGGGATGTTGTTGCTTTTAATATTATCTCCCTTGCCGGGATGTTGTTGCTTTTGATATTGTTCCCTTGCCTGGATATGATTGTTGTACTATTGTTCCCTTATCGGAATATTATTGGGATTTTATTTATTTCCTTGCCCTTATTGCTTGTGATTGTTGTTTGGGTAAGGAAGAGTGTTAAAGCACAAAGGGTGATGTCGTGCATTATATTGGTGAGAGAGTGTTAAAGCATGAAGGGTAATGTCATACATGATATTTGTGAGAGAGTGTTAATCCATGAAGGGTGATGTTGTGCCGCACGATGTACCATTCGGTGCCTTTATATAAGTGATAATGCATGAAGGATCGTTCTGTGAAATGATTATGTGAGGTTAAAGCACGAAGGGTGATGTCGTACACTTGTCTTTGATTTCTCGACTTTTATTGTTAATTGAGTTATGGTGTTCTTTACATTTAACTGTTGTTTTCAGTTGTTACTTGTTGTTTTCCTCGAAGCATAATCTCCTCTTCCTATCTTTATTTGTATAGTTTTGCCTTTATTTTTCCATTGTATATGATTTAACTGCACATGTTTATTTGGTAGTCCAGTCCTAGCCTCGTTACTAATTTGTCGAGGTTAGGCTAGGAACTTAACAACACATGGGGTCGATTGTGCTAATACTACACTCTGCACTCTTTTGTGCAGATCCTGGTAATGGAGCATACGGACCTTAGCTTTGGGTTGCTGCCTTCAGTCCACTCGGAGACCTGAGGTAGTTCTGCAGGCATCTGCAGGCCTTAGCGTCTCCTTCTATCCTTTCCTTTTGTTTCTTATATGTATTTCAGAGACAGGATTGTATTTATCTTTCGGATCCCTTATTTGTAGTATTCCTAGAAAATATGTAAAGTTATGACACAAGTTTTGGGTGGTTATTGTTGTGAATTGGTATTGGCGTCATTTTTAAATATTATATTTCAGTCTTCCACTTCTTAAATTTCGCTATTTGTATGACTTTGGTTCTTAATTGTTAAAAAGATTAGAATGGGAAAAAGGTAAATAATACAAATGGTTAGATTGCCTAGCTTTCACTAGTAGGTGTCATCACGACTCCCGAGGGTGGAAAATCTGGGGTCGTGACAAGGTGGTATCATAGCTCTAGGTTACTTAGATTTCACAATTCACGAACAAGCTTAGTAGAGTCTGAGGGATCGGTATGGAGACGTCTGTATTTATCCTCCAGAGGCTACAAAGTTAGGAAAAGCTTCACATATATTCCTTCATGTCGTGCGACTTGATTTCTCAATATTAGTTGAACTTTCACTCTTGTTCCTTTGCGAATGGAGAGGTCATGTACCTCTTTTTTAGAGAACAGCAGCACAGACCGATGATAAATCAGCTATGTCTTCATAGTCTTGGTGGAGAGATTATTGTTTGGGCTAGACCAGTTGGGTCACCAGCATTGACTTGGGATCAGTTTTCTCAACTATTTTTAGAGAAGTTTCTTCCTATCACTCAGAGGCAGAATTATCGGAGGCAGTTTGAGCGTCTCCAGTAGAGTTCCATGACTATTACTCAATACGAGACCATGTTTATTGATTTGGCCCATCATACTCTTCTTACACTTCCCACTGAGAGAGAGAGTGAGGAGGTTTATTGAGGAACTCGTTCAGCCTATTCGACATTAGATGGCTAAGGAGACGGGGAGTGAGATTTCTTTTTAGGATCGGCCAATGTGGCCAGGAGGGTTTAAATGGTTCTATCATAGGGGGGTGGTCAGGGGTATGACAAGAGGCCTCGTCACTCAGGCAAATTCAGTGGCACCTCATATGGAGGCAGTGATTGTTTTGGAAGAGGCCATCCTCTTAGGCCTTTTCAGCCAGCACTTCAAGTTTCTGATGGTGCTTCAGGTGGTAGTGGTTCTCATATGCAGTATTCTCATCAACAATCCTACAGTGCACCACCAGCTCCTATCAGTGCACCGCTCCTCTAGAGTTTTAGGGGTGGTCATTCCGACCGTCAGAGTCAGCAGTCGAGAGCTTGTTATACTTGTGGTGATATGGGACATATTGCAAAAGTTTTCCCCCAAGCATTAAGCAGCTTTCAGCATCTGGGTTCTCGTGCCATGGTTTAGGCACCGAATGTTCCACAACCCGCTCAGCCAACTAGAGGTGGAGGTAGAGGTAGTAGAGGTGGAGGTCAGGCCACTAGAGGTGAAGGCCAGCCAGTAGCGGGTTGTCCCAGAGATGTAGTTCAGAGTTCAGGGGCCCAGATCTGATGCTATGCTCTTTCAGCTAGGCCTGAGACTGAGGCTTTGGATGTAGTTATCACATGTACCGTTATGGTCAATAGTAGAGAAGTTTTAGTTCTATTTGATCCAGTATTTACACACTCCTATGTGTCATCTTATTTTGCATTGTATTGGGTCATGCCTACTGATTCTTTGAGCGCTCTTGTATATGTGTCTATATCGGTGGGTGATTCTATTGTGGTAGATCATGTACATCGTTTATGTATAGTTGTGATTGGGGGTCTTGAGACTCATGCAGATTTGTTACTTTTGGACATGGTTGACTTTGATGTCATATTGGGGATGGACTGGTTATCACCTTACCACTCTATCTTGGAGTGTCATGCCAAGATTGTGACCTTAGCCTTGCCCTTGTTGCCTCGTTTAGAGTAGAGAGGGACTCCTGGTTATTCTACCCATGGTGTTATCTCATATATGAAGGCTCGACATATGGTCGAGACTGGGTGTTTGGCCTATTTGGCATATGTTCCTGATTCTAGTGTTAAGGTTCCTTCTATAAATTATGTGCCTATTGTTCGCGAGTTTCCTGAGGTTTTTCCTTTTAACCTATTGGGTATGCCACCCGATAGGATATTGACTTCTACATTGATTTGGCTACACTCAGCCCATATCTATTCCGTTGTATCGTATGGCCCTGCCTGAGTTGGAAGAAGTGAGGGAGCACATGCAAGACTTTCTTGGTAAGGGCTTTATTAGGCCTAGTGTCTCGCCTTGTGGTGCGCCAATCTTGTTTGTTAAGAAAAAGGATGGATCAATGAGAATGTGTATAGATTACCTGCAGTTGAACAACGTTGCAATCAAGAATAAATATCCATTGCCGAGGATTCATGATTTTTTTTATCAGCTTCAGGGTGCCAAGGTATTTTCGAAGATTGACTTGAGATATGGCCACCATCAATTGAGGATTAGGGCATCCTATGTCCCTAAGACAACTTTTCGAACTTAGCACGAGCATTATGAGTTCTTGGTGATGTTATTTAGGTTGACAAATGCCCAGCAGCTTTCATGGATTTGATGAATCGAGTCTTCAAGCCTTACTTGGATTGGTTCGTGATAGTCTTCATTGATGATATTTTGATCTATCCCTGCATCTGGTTGGAGCATGAGAAACATTTGAGAGTTGTTCTTCAAACTTTGAGAGATAGTCAGTTGTATGCCAAGTTTTTGAAGTGTGAGTTTGGGTTGGGATCAGTTGCTTTCTTGGGTCATGTTATTTTAGGAGAGGGTATTCAGGTAGATCCAAAAAAGATAGAGGTAGTCAAGGACTGGCCTACGCCCGCATTAGCTACAGATATTCGGAGTTTTATAGGTTTGGCGGGTTATTAGCGTTGGTTTAGGGAGGGGTTCTTATCTATTGCAGCTACGATGACCAGGCTGACCCTGAAGGGTGCCTAGTTCAGGTGGTCAGACGAGTGTGAGGCGAGCTTTCAGAAGCTCAAGACAGCTTTGACTACGACACCAGTGTTGGTATTTTTCCCAGGTTCAGGGACATATACATTTTATTATGATGCATCTCGTATTGGACTTGATGTAGTGTTGATGCAGGATGGAAAAGTCATTGCTTATGCTTTACGGCAGTTTAAGATTCATGAGAAGAATTATCCAGTTCATGATTTAGAGTTAGCAGCCATTGTTCATGCACTGAAGATTTGGAGGCACTATATATATGCCGTGTCATGTGAGGTATTCATGAATCACAAGAGTTTGCAATACTTATTCAAGCAAAAGGAGCTAAATTTGAGGTAGAGAAGGTGGTTGGAAGTACTAAAAAACTATGATATCACCATCTTATATCATCCTGGGAAGGCCAATGTAGTGGCTGATGCTCTGAGTAGGAAGTCAGTCAGTATGGGCAGACTTGTGTATATTCCGACCGTTGAGAGGCCGCTTTCTTTGGATGTTCAGGCTTTGGCCAATCAATTTGCCAGGTTAGATGTCTCTGTGCCCATCCGTGTGTTAGCTCGCACAGTAACTCATTCTTCATTATTGAATCGAGATCGACAGTATGATGATCCCCATTTGTGTGTCCAACAGGACACGGTGCATCATGGTGGTGCCAAGCATGTCACAATTGGGGATGATGGAGTTTTGAGGATACAAGGTCGTATTTGTATACGTAATGTGGATGGACTTGAAGAGTTGATTCTAGAAGAGGTACATATTTCTCGGTACTCTATTCATCTGGGTGCCGCTAAGATGTATCAGGATTTGCGGCAGTATTATTGGTTAAGGAGGTTGAAGGAGGATACTGTTGTATATATGGCTCAGTGTTTGAATTGTCAGCAGGTAAAGTACGAGTATCAGACACCTGATGGTTTGTTTTAGCGAATTGAGCTTCCCGGGTGGAAATGGGAGCGTATCACTATGGACTATGTTGTTGGACTCCCACGGACTCAACGGAAGTTCGATACGGTGTGGGTTATTGTGGATAGGCTGACCAAGTCAGCACATTTCATTTCTGTGTCAGTCTCATATTCTTTTGAGAGGTTAGTTAAGATCTATATCTGGAAGATAGTTCGTCTTCATGGTGGGCTTTTGTCTATCATTTCTGATCGAGGTATGCAGTTCACCTTGCATTTCTGAAGGGCAATTCAGCGTGAGTTGGGCACACCGGTCAAGTTGAGCATAACATTTCATCCTCAGACGGACGGGCAGTCCGAGCGTACTATTTAGATTTTGGAGGATATGCTCTGAGCTTGTGTTATTGACTTTGGAGGCTCATGGGATCAGTTTTTGCCTTTAGCGGAGTTTGCCTACAACAATAGTTACCAGTCGAGCATTATGAGGCTTTATACGGTAGGCATCATCGGTCGCCGGTTGGGTGGCTTGAGCTGGGAGAGGCTCAGTTGTTGGGTATGGATCTAGTAAAAGATGCCTTGGACAAAGTCAGGATCATTCGGGATAGGCTTTTCACAACTCAGTCCAGGAAAAAAATTTATGCCGACCGTAAGGTTCGTGATGTGGCATTTATGGTCGGCGAGCGAGTGCTGCTTTGGGTCTCCTATGAAAGACATGATAAGTGTCGACGCACCCTTTTTCCTCTCTAAGAGCGAGAATCGGGTTTATGACATTTTGGAAAAAACAACTCCATTTCTGTTTGGGAATTGAGTTTTGGAATTAAAGAGTCGCCACCTAATGATTATAGTGCATTAGGACACTTTAAGGAAGAATTTGGGATGAAGAGTCAGAGTTCGGGTAAGGGCTAGAAATTATCTTGAGGGGAAGGGAATTAGGCACCCCTGAAGATCCACTAGTGTGGTTCCCAGCCATGTAACAATTGTGACTTTAAAGTAATCAAACATACAAGACAATTCCACATAAAGACTGCAAGTAGGTATACATAAAGGTTATTGAACATGCTGAAATTCGAATATGTGACTTCTTAATTATTGTAAAGAATATCAAAATGCAGAAAATGGGATCAAGTAATGAATACCAATTATCAAACAAGGAAGTGAATGAGCAGAAAATTTTAGAGGAAAGGGCAGTATGAAAATCAGAAGGGGGAAATTTTAATGATTAAAACAAGAATGCAAAATTTTAAAGAACTAAGAATTGACAATCTGAAAATAATTACGTAAAGGAAAGGGGGTCCTAGGTTCGTAAAATACATGGATCATCCACACAACACCGGCGACCAATCGTACGCATAGTGTTATCGTGTGATCATCATCTCCATATCTACCCTTTCCCACTCCGTTAAGGTATTTAAAGTGCAGAATAGTATTGTTACTTATTGCATGCTATTACCCATCCTAATCCTATCAGTCCCAGAGGCAATTGGACTACTAGTCCTAAAGGGAGATGGGTTTGAGGCATTTTAGGAGTTTTCAAAGGACAAATACTAAGGCGTCAATCAAAACACATATTGCAAATAAAGGGGGAAGCAATAAGCAAGTAGGGATCAAATAAGCCTCCTTAAATCAGATAAAAGCCATAGAGTTTATCATGTCTTACACGTACTGGTTGGTCTTAATTAAATAAAGCGACGGGTTGGCTGGTTCAACACATATTTTTTTAGACGGAAAATCTACATTATGCTCGCTCGAATGCAGTTGTCTAAAACCGATCTGGCTGATTAATTAAAGCTTGTGTCTAAGTGTTGGATAGAATTACTGATTCAAAATATAAAACTGATTATAAAGCAAAGCTATAGAGTAAAAGGAGTGAAAGAAGTTTCAAAAAAGAAGTGCAGTGTTTTGAAAAGGTTTAACAGAAAAGAAATGCACTTCAGAAGACATGCGGGTTAATTGGGGAAAAGAATTACATGAGTTTCAAAAAAGCATATTTGACTAGAAAAAATCCGTTACTTCAGTAAATGATAATTTTCAACAAGTGAATGATATTTTGAAAGCGTGAAAACAGCTTAGGTTCGAAGTTCCTATAGGCATGCTCTCTATGCGTTAACTGATTTAGACCTTTTAAACAAGAGTATTGTAGACATGGTATTCATATGCAACCCTGTTGTTAGGACTAGTTGTTTCCCTAATGATATTATTGTATACAGAAGTGCAAATCCCTATAGGTATTGTATCTAAATGCTTAGTTGCAGAAATCAAGTATCGAATCCTATAGACGTGTTTCCTACGCGTGAAGTTGTACAAATCATAAATAAATCCCTATAGGCATGTTTTCTACCCTTAGTGCATAAAAATAAATGCCCTCCCTTTTTTACCAAATCCCCTGAGTTTAAACAAATTATTACAGACCAAAAAAGTAAAAATTGAAATTAAAAATACATCAGGAATCATCAGCTACATCCGAACAGCCTAATTCAGACTTAGTGTCTAATAATACGAGATTAAGCCACTTTCGAGATCCAGATTTCTAAGACTTCTCTCATCTAGGGTGTTTCAGAGATCTAAGGGATTTCAGGAATCCCAGGCAGTACTTACACCCAAGATGCTAATCAGAAAACATTGTAGTGCAGTGTGGAAGAGCCAGCTCTCATGTGTCCAACTTCAGAGGGAGCTCAGGGGTCCCAAGGAAAGGCTGGCAAGAGAGGGGTAGAACTTAAGTTATATGAATGAGTGCAAGTGCAATAAAAGGGGTAGGGAATACCCAGGCAGGCTGGTGGTCATGCCCAGCCATAAACTAGACTGGCACACCCCTGACCAAACCTGTTAGCCAAACATTAGAGAGTAAAGACCTATTGAAGGTCAAGCTATGGCCTGGGCTGTAATTGGAACACTGTCAGGCCAAAGCTTTAACTCAACACACATAGTAAGGGAATAGGGATGGGAAACTGAAAAAAAGCTTAGGGCCCAAAGGGTACAGTTCATATCCATGGACAATAACTTCAAATATATTGCCATGTTTTTTAACCATAACTTAAAGCACATAAGGGGGTATAGGGATGGGATTCATTACAAGAAGTGAGCAAGACATAAGCACATTGTACAAAGATTAGATGCTTCAGACATGAAAGTAAACATGGACATAAGAACTGGTAAATATACACACATTGGAGTTGAGACTAGAAATAAACTAGGACATACCAGTTTTAAAAAGCGAAGAAAGAGCAGGAATCCTGTAACACGCCACAGTACAAATAGCAAGAGTAACTTATGTGTGTGAGTGTGATTTCAAGAAAAAGACAAGAGCATATGTCGTGTGTAAAGTGCAGAAGGGTAGCTCCTGTTGTAGTGTAAAAGAACAAGCAAGAAAGGTAAAAAGACCTTTAAAAAATCAGTCTCAAATATTTTCCCTTAAGTCTGGGAATTCAATTTCAAACGGGAGAATGTAAATAAGGAAAGGAAATTTGAGTAAAATCTATCATAGTAGCATAAGAAAGGGAAAATACATGAAGTTTATTTAAGAAGGAACTCAACAGCACTTGGTTTGTAAAGAAAAGGAAAGGGAATCAATCAGACAACTAATAAAATCAAGGTAAAGAGGTTTGATTGGAATGAACCGAGTCAGGAATAGGTAGAGGAGGGCTCAAACAAAGAAAAAATCAGTAGCAATCAGTCCAGACCCTATCAAAGGAGTTTAAAATCAATCAAGTAATTGTCAAAACGATTTTGAAAGAGGAGTTTTTAATATATAAAGCAAACAAATCAAATAGAAAGTCTAACATTGCAAGGTATAGGCTCATAGAACAAAAGATTATGAGTTCAGACATAGATTCGTAATGCGTCTGAAGGTCCAGGGTCCCAAAGTGAAACCCTAATTCAGTTTATTGAAAAAAAATCCCAAATTCTAGGGTTTCAAATTGAATCAAACATAGAAATGAGAAGGCAAGTGAATAGACTCAAGGAGTCTCATGAGTAACAAACAGACCATGATAGCAGGTTTGAAACAACCAGAGAAGGGAAATCGATTTGAGAGCATAAAGGGACACGTTTTGGAAACTTGAAACTTAGACAGTTCTAGAATAGACGAAACATGCTTAACACAAACAGAGTTCAGAAGAGCAATATTCAAGAAATTCAGTAGTAACACATATAGGTAGAAGAGTGAGGAAAATTTAACACAGATTAATCATGTGAGCACACATATAAAAGAAAAGAAGGATAATACAAGCATATTAGAGAAGGAAAACATGCGAGCATATTACAGACAAACATCTAAAAGAAAAGAACAACAAGAATCAAAAGATTTTCAGAAATCCTAATATAAAATCAAATGATTTTTGAAAGAAAAATTTGGGAAAAACACTTAAAAAGGTCCATAGAATACCGATATGGCATAGATCTAAGAAAACAAACAGAGAAGAACCTCGAACGACTTAGGGTTTCTGAGAAACCCTAGAAACGAGAAGGTCTTGGAAGAACAAGTCAGATCCTGAGTCGAAGAGGGCAGGAATCAAGCCTCTAGAGCTTGAATACGCCGGAGCATAGTCGGAGAGGCCATAGAACTACAGAGCTGAGAAGGTCTGAAGATAGAACCATCGAAGTCAGCCTTCAAAACCTCGAACACCTGAGGTCTAATGGTGGAAGGTTGTGTGTACGGGCCATCCATGGCCTAAGAAGCCATGGATTTCGGTGAGAATCGAAGGGATTAAGGTTTGTTTGGGTGGCGGCGACTAGGGTTTGCAGAGAGGATGGGAGAGGAAGGGGATTCAAGGGTACTATCAGATGAGAATGAAGGGATTAGGGTGTAGTTGGTAGGTTAAAAAAGGTAAGGAATGATCTTGGCCGTTGATCAAAATGATCAACGGCCCGTATAGAAAGAAAGGTCGGGCGGGTTTTTAATTGGGTTGGGGGCCGGGTTAAACAAAATTGGGCTGGTGTAATTGGGGTAGAATTGGGTCAAAATTAAGGGCCAAAATTTAAAGGAGAAAGGGCTATAATTGAAATAAAAATTGGCTAAGTGTTAAATAGACAATTTTCCCCTTTTTATTTTATAAAAATAGTCATAATTATTTTAAGAGTAAATTAAAAAAACTGAGAAAATCAATACTATATAAATATTAATTAAAAAAGGTTGGAAATAATTTTGTAATTATAAAATTCTAGTAATCGCAAAATAGGCTATTATTGCCATTACATGCAATTTAGCGTTAAAAATACCAAATAAATTCGTAAAAATATGCAAAAATTACCTTAATTACATTTTTATGTAAATATGAGAATAAAATAAGCTAATCCCCTAAAATGATAAATTTGGAAAATAAATACAGGATTTTATTATATTTAAATAAGCAATCAATTCATTTAAAAATTAAAAGAAATGCCAAAACTTTAGGTGTGCTTATATATGCACATATATGCTATTCTAGAAATATTTTGGGTATAAAAACTTAGGGGGAAAATTGGGTATCAACATCTATGCCTCTTTACCCGGGAAGGATGAAAGAGTTGTCGGGTAAAGATATGATGGCCAATTTTGACCGGAAGCGGCGATTTGAAAAGCATTTGACAGGGCTTCGGTTTCTAAGCTGCCTACATATCCCTGGTTTTATAGGAATCAGGTCGTATGTAGTTCAAGAACCATTGACAGAACATGCCGATGGAGACTCGAAAGAGAAGGACACAATTTTTAGAGGGTAAGATGTATTTCAAACCTTGATCGGCTGCGAAAACTGGAGCGGGATCGCTCCTGCTGAGGCAGCCATTGCTGGCCGGTGTACCTGCAAGTGAGCTATACGGGCGTATATCGTGCATAAACTTAAACGTGATGCAAGTTCCCGTTTGACCATGAATGTTGTCTTTGGACGGTTAGGATGACGTCCTCAGACCATGATGTCCTGGGCCATGAAGCGCAAAATTAAAGGATTCGCAGTCTATGAAATGATGTTCTCTGGCTAAGATAATGATGCCTCTGAACCATGATGCCTTTGAATAATGATGTGCATGATATTAAGTGGGTCTTTAGGCCATGGCATGGTGTTCTCGGGCTATGAAGATGATGCCTCCGAACAATGACGCCCTCGGACAGTTTGGCGGTATTTCAGCTCATGAAATGCAAGATTTGGCGGTGTTTCAGCCGATGAAATGCAGGATTTGGTAGTATTTCAGCCGGTGCAGAAAAATGTAAATGGCGATATTTCAACCGACAGAAATTTAAATAAAACAGCGATGTTTCAGCTAATGTAAAAATGTAAATAGTGATATTTCAGCGGACAGAAGTTTAAAATAAGCAGGCGATGTTCCAGCCGATGTAGCAAAAATGAAAATGGCGATATCTCAGCCGATAAAAATTTAAATAAAGCAGCGACATTTTAGTCGACGTAGAAACATAAATAGCGTTATTTTAGCCGATACCGAGAATTAAATAAAGTTGATAAAACTTCAACTGATAAGGAAGGGTGATTATAAATGGCGATGTTTCAGCCAATAGGGATTTAAATAAAAATTGGTGGTGTTTTAGCCATGCAAGATTTATATGAAGATGGCGGTATTTCAGCCGATGCAAATATAGTTGGCGATATTTCAGCCATGCAGATGGAGACGGTGCTTAGTCTCGAAAGGTAGCCTTGTGCAATGCAAGAAAATGCAGGATGGAGACAATGCTTAGTCTCGAAAGGAAGAAAGGTAGCCTTATGCAATGCAGGAATGCAGGATGGAGACAGTGCTTAGTCTCGAAAGGTAGAAATGTAGCCTCATGCAATGCAGGAGTGCAGGATGGAGACAGTGCTTAGTCACGAAAGGCAGAAAGGTAGCCTTATGCAGTGCAGAAAATGCAGATGGAGACAGTGCTTAGTCTCGAAAGGCAGAAAGGTAGCCTTATGCAATGCAGATAATACAGATGGATACAATGCTTAGTCTCGAAAGAAAGAAAGGTAGCCTTATGCAATGCAGATAATGCAGATGGAGACAATGCTTAGTCTCGAAAGGCAGAAAGGTAGCTTTATGCAATGCAGATAATGCAGATGGAGACAGTACTTAGTCTCGAAAGGCAGAAAGGTATCCTTATGAAACGCAGATAATGCAGATGGAGACAATGCTTAGTCTCGAAAGGCAGAAAGGTAGCCTTATACAATGCGAGAATGTAAAAGGATGAGTAGTAGTGAGACTTCTTAGCTGATAGTTGATTACGATATCGTGACTGCTGGAGAGGTTGTGTGCAGATAGCGATTACGGATAAGTGATGATTCTAAGAAGTTGCATTCTTCAGAAAGTATGCGTACATAAATATACCTGACGATATTGTAAGTCGAGTGCCTGCATCCAAAGAAAAATCATGAGTTTTGTAAGGGGGAAAGGTTAGTTCGTTTTCCCCTGGTTCTGGCATTGTGTATCATTGGGGTAGCATTGCTAAATAGCAGCAATTCGAACAATAGTTATGCATGATTTAGTAAATATAACGTAAGTAGAAAATAGTTTTCTTTAGATGAACCAACGACTATGACGTGGTTCAAGACATTGCAACCTTTCTTGCTCCGGAATTTTGAGCGTCCTACTTAAAATTCTGCCCCAGTTTACTGGGCTGGCACTTCTGAAGGCTGCACTGAACGGCTGAAAAATCAACTTCGGAAGTTTACTGAGGTGGCATTCCTGGCGATGAGTGGCTGAGAACTAACTTCTGAATTTTGAGGGTCCTCCTCAAAATTCTGCCCCAGTTCCAATAGCAGGGGGGAAATGGAATTTTTATTAAATTGTGACCGAACCCATAGGGCTGCCTATGTATCCCCTCTTAAACAGGAATCAGGTCAGGCGTAGTTCAAATTGCACAATCATAAGAAATCATAAGTGGTTGCACATAGTATCATTTCACTGCATCTGAATTGATTGGCTTTGGCCAAACTTCTCCGTCCATTTCTGTAAGAATAAGGGCTCCTCCAGTTAGAATCCGGTGAACTATGTACGGACCTTGCCAGTTGGGAGAGAATGTCCCCTTGGCTTCATCTTGATGTGGGAATATTTTCTTCAACACCAGCTGCCCCGATGTAAACTTCCTTGGCTTAAATCTTTTATTGAAGGCTCTGGACATTCTGTTCTGATACAACTGACCGTGGCAAACTGTATTCATCCTTTTCCCATCTATAAGGGCTAACTGGTCGTAGCGACCTTTTACCCATTCTGCGTCGTCCAACTCTGTTTTTTGTATGATCCTTAAAGAGGGAATCTCCACCTCGGCGGGGATTACCGCCTCTGTACCATAAACCAGCATGTAGGGAGTTGCTCCGTCGTTGTGCAGACCGTGGTGCGGTATCTCGGTAGGGCGAATGATAACTTCTCATGCCATTGTTTGTGACTTTCGACCATCTTCCTTAATATCTTCTTGATATTTTTGTTGGCTACCTCTACAGCTCCATTCATCTGAGGTCTGTAGGCTGTAAAATTCTTGTGTTTGATCTTAAATGCTTCACACATTGCTTTCATCAAATCGTTGTTGAGATTGGAACCATTATCAGTGATGATTGATTCCGGAATTCCGAATCGACAAACAATATGGTCACGGACGAAATCTGTCACAACTTTCTTAGTCACTGCCCTGTATGATGCTGCTTCAACCCATTTGGCATCATTTTGTAACAATACATTCCCCACAGCGTGATGAAAGCTTTTTTCTCTATGTCTTCCTCATGCATCCATATCTGATGATATCCGGCGAAACAATCAACAAAGGACTGCAACTCATGCTTGGCGCAGTTGTCGATAAGAATGTGTGTGTTTGGCAAGGGGAAGTCATCTTTGGGACTGGCCCGATTAAGATCCCGGTAGTCGACACAAACTCAAACTTTCCCATCTTTCTTTGGTACTGGCACGATGTTGGCTAACCATGTCGGATACTCTACCACTCTGAGAACCTTAGCTTTGACTTTCTTAGTAACCTCTTCTTTGATTTTCAAACTCATGTCGGGTTTGAATTTCCTGAGCTTTTGTTTTACCGGCGGACAGGCTGGATCTGTTGGCAGTTTGTGAGCTACAATGGACGTGCTGAGACCAGTCATATCATCATACGACCAGGCGAATATGTCCTCATATTCCTTTAAAAATTCTGTGTATTCTTTCTTTTCTGATGGTAACAGGTGAACACTGATGCTAGTTTCTTTGACATTTTTTTTATCTCCCAAATTAACGACCTCAGTTTCTTCCAGGTTAGACTTAGGTCTATTCTCAAAATTCTCAACCTCTCTGATGACCTCTTATGGTATATCATCCTCTTCTGAATCTATATCCTTTTGTTGTGTTGTTTCGTTGCAAGTCACAATCGTTGGTTAATCATCAAAGTAAGTAAGAGTAATGCTGTGTGAAAATAGAGTAAATGATAGATAAAATAATAAGCGCGAGATATATGATAAACTGAAATGCTTTGATTAAATTCATAATTATTTGGAATATCGGAGATCTTTTCAAAATTAAAGACAATGCGGAAAGAAAATCAGCTAGTGAAAAATAAAATGAGATGCATGATTCTTTTGTTTAGCCTTGCTACCCCGAAGCCTTCCGGGCCTTGACGGTTCTAATTGACCAATAGCTGAGGCGGTCTCCTCGGTTTACCGCTTTTATGGAAGGGCCTTCCTCCCCTTCCTCCTTGAAAAGAACACTGCAGTCCATATCATCATCCTCCAGAAATAGATTCTTTATGGCTGCCAATGCTTCATCTTCCTCTGACCCATATATAGTATCTGCCAGTTGGAAGGTCTGCTCCCGGCTAGGTATCGGAAGCTCCAATGGATAGTAGGTGCCGTGCCATGGTGACGACCAGTTCTAGAATTCTTCCCAAGTATAACCATACCCTAAGCCAAATATAGTACCATGCTTCTTTAGTTTGATGGGCTTAGTGATCCCCTGGAGGTTTTTGTTGAGTCCCTTTCCAGGCTCGTAACCAATTCAGGATACTTTCAATCTTGTTATCCCACCACTTATCCTTGTCTACAGCATTGACCCTTTCAATGTGGTGGTATGTTTCTCAGCCTATTCTCCGTCTGCCTCCAATCATTAGGATGGTCTGGCGACTATATATGGGGTTACTACCATCGCCATGAATAATCACCTCCTGGTGATTCCATTCGAATTTAACTACCTGATGCAGGGTCAATGCTACGGCTCCAGCAGTGTGGATCCAGGGCCGTCCTAACAGCAAGTTGTAGGATGCCGGGACGTCTATCACTTGAAAGTCGACGTCGAACCATGTTGGCCCCATTTGCAAGCATAGGCTCATTTCTCTAATAGTAGCCCTTTGGGACCCTCGAAGGCCTTGACATTGATAGCCCCATCGTTGATCTCGTGCAGGCTTTTTCCCAAGGTTCTGAGAGTTATTACCGGACAGATGTTTAGGCTGGATCCTCCATCGATCAGGAATATAGTGATGAAATAATCCTCGCATTGCATGGTGATGTGCAGTGCCTTGTTGTGGCTCAGTCCTTCCGGTGGCAGCTCATCTTTGTGGAAGGTGATTTTATGGCTTTCCAGCACTTGTCCTACCATATTTGCCATTTTGCCTCTAGTTATGTTGCTGGTCACATAAGCTTCTCTCAGTATCTTCATCAAGGCATTTTTGTGAGCGTCAGAGCTCTGTAGAAGAGCTAGAATGGAGATCTGTGCTGGTGTTTTGTTCAATTGCTAAATGACCGAGTACTCCTTAGCTTATATATTCCTCCAAAGATCGTCGGGCCCAGTTTACATAGGCCGCCCCGAGGCTTGGTTACTGGACTCAACTAAGTGTTCTGGGGTATAAATCATCCCTGTTCTGGTCATTCCTTACGCAGCAATTGTTTCTTATGTCTTGGTCTTTCCTTTCCTCCTAGCTTCGGCAGTATAATCCCATGGTATGGCATTTGAGTGGAATGGTATTATGTCTGACATTGCCACAGGAATAGGTACCCTTGGTGGTAACACAGCAACTTCAAAGGGTGCAGGTGCTTTTGGAATACCAAATTCAACCTCAATTGGCCCGGGCGCCTTTGTAGAAGGATTCGCTTCAAATTCGAGAGGTATAGACATGTTTACTTCATCGTCCCTGGAAGGTTGATTCTACAAAAAAATTAGGTTAAGTGTAATAGTGGTTTCTTTGGTTCATCACCTTCAGCAATCAAACCTATCGACCCTTTAGGGTCTTAATCATCTTCGATCTCGATCATGTGAATGTCTCCAACTTTATGGCCAGGAAGAGGGTTGTTGCAAACATTAGGAGGAGGCTCCTTTGCTACGATGACCTTATTGTGGATCAGGGTTTGAATCTTGTCCTTCAATGAGCGGCACTCATCAAGGGTGTGTCCCTTCATGTCCGAATGGTACGCACAGGTCTTATTAGGGTTGACCCACTGGGAAGGATTCTCTGGAGTTATGGCTGGGATAGTGGTGACATAACCAGCAGTGTTAAGTCTCTCATACAGCTGGTTAATTGGTTCAGCGATGGTTGTGTATTGTCTACGAAGTCTGCAGCCGAAATTTGGCCTAGGTCTAGGGAAATTTTGATGGGTGGGAGGTGATCGGTAATGAGAGGTTTGAGCATTATAATCTTGGTAAACAGGTGTTGGTTGAGAGTATCTGGGTGAGGTGGGTTGATATGTGAGAGGTGGAGATGATTGGTAGACGGGTGGTGGATTTGGATAGGAGGGTGCGGGTGCTTGGTAATTCGGGATAGGCTGATATGTAAGTAGAGGTGATGGGTAGGTGTGGTATTTTAGTGGTGATTTGGCTCCTTGTGCGACCATTACGGAACTCACATCTTTCTTCTTGGACGTGCCACCGGACTGTAAAGCCTTATTGGTGGCCTGTAATGCTTCAAGATTAGTAACCATACCATTCTTAATGCCTTCTTCGATTATTTCTCCCAGTTTGATGATATCGGAGAAATTCTGACCCTCGACCAGTATCAACCTCTCGTAATATTGGGGATCTTGAGCCCGGACGAAGAACCTGTTCATCTGTTCTTCTTCTAGGGCCAGCCTGACCTTTGCAGCTTTTGACCTCCAACGAGTGGCATACTCACGGAATGTTTCGGTAGATTTCTTCTTCAAATTCTAGATGTATAATACATCCGGTGCATTCTATGTATTGAATCGGAATCTATCCATGAAATCCGAGGCGATGCCTACCCAGCTTGTCCATTTCTTGGGGTCCTTGCTGATTTACCATGATAAAGCATCCCCCTTCAGACTTCTCATGAAGAGCTTCATATGGATCTTCTCATCCTTTCTAACTCCGACCAACTTATCGCAATATGTCCTCAGGTGGACTCTGGGATCTCCTGTTCCATCGAACATTTCAAACTTGGGAGGTTTGTACCCCTCCGGAAGTTCAACATCTGGCTGAATGCAGAGGTCTTCATAATTTAACCCCTTGATACCTTTGTTACCTTCCATGCCCTGAACTCGGCTGGTCAATTTCTTAAGTTCTGCTGCTAACTTCCTAATAAGGGAGTCTTTGTCATCAAACTCAGGTGCACTTGAGATTGGTTAAGTATAATGGGGTACAGTATCCACGTAAATAGGATTGTTATGGAGATGGTCATTTGTGGTGTTCAGTGGCTCGGGAATAAGCAGTGGAGTGTTGTTCGGAGTGTGGCATGCGTTGCAGTGTTGGGTATGAGTGGGTTGTATCTATGGTTGTGGGGTGTTTTGTGGAGGTGCGGGATTCTGGGTGTTGACATCAGGAGCGGTGAGAGAAAATGACAGGTTCGCCAAGTTCCGAACCTGCTCCAGTTCTTCTTGGAACTTTAATAATTTTTGCTCAAGTTGGGTAGAAGTTTCCTTAGTAACCAGGGTACCGTGAGGAACATCAATTTCCTTTCTGGCGCTTGGATCTCCCATTCTACCTTTGTTCTTTTTCCGAATAGGACTCGGAGGAGGAGGAGGTGGAGGGCCCTTGGATCCTGTGGAGTATGATGATGATTCCAGAATGCACGAACTAATCTTTGGGGAGGGGAATAATAAATAAATAAAAATATAAAAGAAAAACAAAAGGTAACAAGTTAGTGCAGGTTATGAGGAAAAAATATTGCAGTATTTAAACACATTTTGCAAGAATATAAATCGCGTCCTAACTTTGGTGCCTCGTTGTGCCCGAGGTAGGCCTAGCGGCAATAGTTTTGGAGAACTTATAATGCTAAATGTCTCATTTTATAGATAAAAATAAGACGAATCCAAAACGACTCTAAATAATAGAAAGTAAAATGTCACTATTGGCCATTGGCCTTATTATATTAAAATAAAGAATAAAAGGACTCCTAACTACTTAGTCCCAGAAGGACCTTCCCAAAATTTGGCCTCTTCGTCTCCCTCGAACAGCTTCACCAGCTCGCGTAGTCCTAGCAAAAATTAAGCTTGGACCAAATGTCCGCCTGCATTTCCTTCAGCATTTTGACAGTCTTCAATCCTCTTGATGAACTTCCCTTCCAGTTCCACTAGACCCTGCTCTAAATACCCTAGTCGCTTGTTGGCGCTAACAGCCATATTTTTCCACTCCCCGATCAATTTCTGATGGGCTTCTTGTATTTCCCGGTTCTCACTTTCACCCTCTCGAATTATCTTGCGCAGTTGATTATACTTAACACGTGCTTCAGCGTATTCGTCAATAATTCTTTAACCTCGAATGTACCCGGGCTAACCCATGCCATTGTCTTCCAACCAACCAGAATAGTGCGGCACACAACTAGCGTGATACTTGTCTAGCTCAATAGATTTTCTCCCCAAAACGAGTTTGTAGTGCTAGAACTACTGAGCTTGGCACCTGTGAGGGCTATCATCATCCTGGAAATCAGCCCTGAAGTGACCATTTTGTCGACCTTTTGTATGATTTGCTTTGTTTTGGCCTGCCTCATGGCTCGAAGAGGAACGTAAGGATAAGTTCCTCTCAAACCAATTAGTCTGAGAAATGGTGCGTCTCGGGATTGAACAATGAATTCATCCGTAGGGAACCACTCGACCATCCATTGTACCTGGTCTTCTTTCAGATTTTCAAATAATTCTACCCATCCTCTGGTGTCCTCTGGCTGAGCGAGCATTTTAGGCATATAAATCATACGCCTTGGCTGGTGGAAGGCGATGTGATCCTAGTCTCTCTGTAGGATCTCATGTCAGTATTCCCCTTTCTAGAGGTGTTCCATGAGCTAGAGCTGAAGTAATAAGTTGCAACCCTCAAAATGACTACCTTTTTGCTGACAGTTGTCCAAGGCGCGGTACATCTCGTCAATGATCATGGGCACTATGCTGAAAGTCTACCTCTCAATTCCTTCCATCAAAGTCTTGGTTACCATGGCCAGTCTGGTGTGGATCCTAGCCTTCTTCATAGGGAACACCATCATTCCCAAAAATAAAAACATAAAATGAAGACCATTCTCTGGACATGCCCCAATGAGGTAATAGCGAACTCATCTGAATAGGTGCGGTATGACTTGCTATGGTCATACCTCTCGTATAGATAGTCGAATGGGATGTAAGAGTCTTTCAAATAGGTTAAATCTAGGTTCTTCTTCAGTCCCATCATCTTAAGGAAACCCCTACCTTTGCGGTTCTCTGCATAAGCAAACCCGGAGTCTCCCAATGAATGCCAGCTAAACCGCCTATTTCTTCGAGCAAAAGAGTCATTTCAAGGTCCCTGAAGTGGAACACAGACTTGTCACTATCTTTATGATTCTGTTGTTAGGCTAAATTTTTAGAGGAGAAGGAAAATTCCCTAAGTAATTGTGGATGACCACCTGATCACTGGAGTGGAGGTCTTTCCACCAATTCAGCAGTCTTGGATGAATGTTGGTTACCATGTCAAATCTGGGGACTTCGTGCCTCATTTTCTGCAAAACAAAGCATTAGGCCCTCACCCCACCAGACTCGTCTATTTAGACCAATAATTAGCATAGCAAGTATTTAGTTCTCCAAATAAATGCACAAAACATGGAGTTGTCCGTTTGGGTTTCAAGGAAACCCGGTGCACTTTGGACAAGGCTATCCTAATGAGTTATTATATGGATAACATAACTGACTCGGCTAGGTTTGACCATGATGCATGTACAGTTTAACGGAGTAAGGTTTCTATTGGGGTATTATACAGGTACCCTTGAGCAGACAACTCAAGAGGGAAAGACACGGAACCGTCTACTGCACCGCTGATCAAATGTTTTTACCGCAAATACGCCTTTGCCAAATTTAAGGGATGAAAGTATTGGAAGAGCGCAACTACTCATCATAAGGATTGCTATAGTATTTGTTTGGCACGAGTGTAATATGATGTTGAAGATGCAGTTTACAAGAATGAAACGAATTTACATGTATTTTCACGTTCATACAATAAATGTTTACAATAATTTCTCAAAAATTACAACGGTGTTGATGGAAAGCGGTAAATGAAATTAATTAAAGCAAAAGAAACAAAAGAAACAAATCAGTTTCGAATAAAGGCATTAAACAAAAGCAATAAAAGAAAGCAATAACGTCACATATAGCATGAAATGGTAAAAGCCTAAAGAGTCACCAGTAGAGTCCCCATGTTGTCGACGCCCCCTTTTTCCTCTCTAAGAGCGAGAATCGTGTTTATGACATTTTGGAAAAGACAACTCTATTCCCGTTTGGGAATTGGGTTTTGGAATTGAAGAGTCGCCACCTAATGATTATAGTGTAATAGGACACTTTAAGGAAGAATTCGAGATGAAGAACCAGAGTTCGGGTAAGGGCTAGAAATTATCTCGAGGGGAAGGTAGTAGCCACCCCTCAAGATCCACTAGTGTGGTTCCCGGCCATGTTACAATTGTGACTTTAAAGCAAGCAAACATACAAGACAATTCCACATAAAGACTGCAAGTAGGTATACATAAAGGTTACTGAACAAGCGAAAATTCGAATAGGTGACTTCTTAATTATTGGCAAGAATATCTAAATGCAAAAAATGGGATCAAGTAATAAATACCAATTATCAAACAAGGAAGTGAATGAGCAGAAAATTTTAGATGAAAGGGTAGTGCGAAAATCAGAAGGGGAAAATTTCAATGATTAAAAGAAGATTGCAGAATTTTAAAGAACTGAGAATTGACAATCTGAAAATAATTTTGTAAAGGAAAGGGGGTCCTAGGTTCGTAAAATACATGGATCATCCACACAACACTGACGACCAATCGTACGCATAGTGTTATCGTGTGATCATCATCTCCATGTCTACCCTTTCCCACCCCGTTAAGGTATTTAAAGCGCGGAATAGTATCGTTACTTATTGCATGTTATTACTAGTCCCAATCCTATCAGTCCTGGAGGCAATTGGACTACTAGTCCTAAAGGGAGAGGGGTTTGAGGCCTTTTAGGAGTTTTCAAAGGACAAAATACTAAGGCGTCAATCAAAACACATAATGCAAATAAAGGAGGAAGCAATAAGCAGGTAAGGCTCAAATAAGCCTCCTTAAATCAGATAAAAGCCATAGAGTTTAGCATGTCTACTGGTTGGTCGTAATTAAATAAAGCGACGGGCGGACTGGTTCAACACATATTTTTTTAGACGGAAAATCTACATTAGGCTCGCTCGAATGCAGTTGTCTAAAACCGATATGGTTAATTAATTAAACCTTTTGTCTAAATGTTGGATAGAATTACTGATTTAAAACATAAAATTGATTATAAAGCAAAGCTACAGAGTAAAAGGAGTAAAAGGAGTTTAAGAAAAGAAGTGCATTGTTTTGAAAAGGTTTAACAGAAAAGAAATGCACTTCAAAAGACATGGAGGTTAATTGGGGAAAGGAATTACATGAGTTTCAAAAAATGCAGATTTGTCTAGAATAAATTCGTTTCTTCAGTAAATGCTAATTTTCGAAAAGTGAATGATATTTTGACTGAGTGAAAACGGCTTAGGTTCGAAGTTCCTATAGGCATGTTCTCAATGCGTTAACTGATTTAGACCTTTTTAACAGGAGTACTGTAGACATGGTATTCATAAGCAACCCTGTTGTTCGGCCTAGTTGTTTGCCTAATGATATTATTGTATGCAGAAGTGCAAATCCCTATAGGCATGGTATCTAAATTCTTAGTTGCAGAAATCAAGTATCGAATCCTATAGAAATGTTTTCAACATTGCAAGGTATAGCCTCATAGAACAAAAGAATACGAGTTCAGACATAGATTCGTAATGCGCCTGAAGGTATAGGGTGCCAAAGTGAAACCCTAATCCAGTTTATCAAAGAAAACCCCCAAATTCTAGGGTTTCAAATTGAATCAAACACATAAATGAGAAGGCAAGTGAATAGACTGAAGAAGTCTCGTGAGAAACAAACTGACCATGATAGAATGTTTGAAACAATCAGAGAAGGGAAATCAATTTGAGAGCATACAGGGACACGTTTTGGGAACTTGGAACTTAGACAAGTCTATAATAGACGAAACATGCTTAACACAATCAGAGTTTAGAAGAGCAAAAGTCAAGAAATACAGTAGTAACACACGTGGTAGAAGAGTGAGGAAAATTTAACACATATTAATCATGTGAGCACACATATAAAAGAAAAGAAGGATAATACATGCATAACAGAGAAGGAAAACATGCGAGCATCATACAGACAAACATCTGAAAGAAAAGAACAACAAGAATCAAAAAAATTTCAGAAACCCTAATGTAAAATCAAATGATTTTTGAAAGAAAAATTTGGGAAAAACACCTAAAAAAGTCCATATAACACTGATATGGCATAGATCTAAGAAAACAAACGGAGAAGAACCTCGAACGACTTAGGGTTTCTGAGAAACCCTAGAAACGAGAAGGTCTTGGAAGAACACGTCAGATCCTGAGTCGAAGAGGTCAGGAATCAAGCCTTTAGAGCTTGAATACGCCGGAGCATGGCCGGATAGGCCATAAAACTACAGAGATGAGAAGGTCTGAAGATAGAACCATCGAAGTCAGCCTTCCAAACCTCGAACACCCAAGGTCTAATGGTGGATGGGGGTGTGTACAGGTCGTCCATGGCCTGAGAAGCCATGTATTTCGGTGAGAATCGAAGGGATTAGGGTTAGTTTGGGTGGCGACGGCTAGGGTTTGCAGAGGGAATGTGAGAGGAAGGGGATTCAAGGTCTGCTATCAGATGAGAATGAAGGGATTAGGGTGTAGTTGGTAGGTTAAAAAAGGTAAGGAATGATCTTGGCCGTTGATCAAAATGATCAACGGCCTGGATTGAAAGAAAGGTCGGGCGGGTTTTTTAATTGGGTTGGGGACCGGGTTAAACAAAACTGGGCTGGCATAATTGGGGTAGAATTGGGTCAAAATTAAGGGCCAAAATTTAAAGTAGAAAGGGCTATAATTGAAATAAAAATGGGCTAAGTGTTAAATAGCCAATTTTTTCCTTTTTATTTTATAAAAATAGTAATAATTATTTTAAGAGTAAATTAAAACCACTGAGCAAATGAATACTACATAAATATTAATTAAAAAAATGTTTGAAATAATTTTGTAATTATAAAATGCTGCTAATCGCAAAATAGGCTATAATTGCTATTACATGCAATTTAGCGTTAAAAATACAAAATAGATTCGTAAAAATATGCAAAAATCATCTTAATTACATTTTGGTGTAAATATGAGAATAAAATAAGCTATTTTCCTAAAATGATAATTTTGGAAAATAATTACTGGATTTTGTTGTATTAAAATAGGCAATCAAATGGTTTAAAAATTAAAAGAAATGCCAAAACTTTTGGGTGTACTTATATATGGACATATATGCTACTCTGCAACTATTTTGGGTATAAAAACTTAGGGGAAAAATTGGGTTTCAAAAATGAGATTTGGAAAGAAGGTCAAGCTTAGCCCAAAGTTCATTGGCCCGTTTGAGATTCTTGATCGAGTGGGAGAGGTGGCTTACAGACTTACGTTGCCGTCGAGCTTATCAGTCGTGCACCCAGTGTTTCATGTGTCCATGCTTCAGAAGTATCACGATGATCCATCCTATGTGTTAGATTTTAGAACTGTCCAGTTGGACAAAGAATTGTCCTGTGGGGAGGAGCCGGTAGCTGTTTTAGACCGGTAGGTTCGTCAGTTGAGGCCGAAGAGTTTTCCTTATGTTCGTGTTTAGTGGAGAGGTCAGCATGTTGAGTCATCGACCGGGGAGTCCGATTCCTATATGTGGAGCCATTATCCCCATCTTTTCTCCGGCTCAAATACTTCCTTCTTATGTCTGTTCGAGGGCAAAGGGTTGTTTTAGAGGTGGTGAATGTGATGACCCAAATGGTCATCACTTGTTTTGAAAGTAAATTATGTGTTTCGCATACTTAAAACCTCTTCTTTGTCTCACCTCTATATACATGTACAGTCCGGGAGTGTATCCGGAAAGCCATCATGTGAAAATCTATGAAAAATGATGAATTTTTCTTTTAAAATGAATTTAAGTTTACTTTGGTCTAATTTTTTGATAGACCCGGACCGGTGATTTAACGGTCCCATATGGTCCGTAAGAAAAAATGGGCTTTGGGAGTATGCCCAGAATCCAATTCCAAGGTGCCAAGCCCGAGAAATGAATTTTTGAAGAAAATTGATTAACTGAAGTTTTTGAGTTTTTGGAAAATTTGAATTTAATTGAATTTGATGGTGTCGGGATTGTATTTTTGTTATGGAACCCAGTACATGTCTTATATGTGATTTAAGTTGAGCCTGCAAAATTTGGTTGGAAACGGACTTGAAATGACATGAATCGGACCTTCGGTTGTTAAAACTTAAACTTAAGAGTTCATGAGATTTTTCTTTGATTTTGATGCCAAATTCATTGTTATTGATTTTATATAGTGATTTGATTTCACGAGCAAGTCCCTATGATAGTTTTGGACTTGCGTGCATATTTGGTTTGGAGCCCTGAGGGCTCGGGTGAGTTTTGGATAGGCCACGAAGTGAAATTTGGACTTAGGAAATTACTAGTGTGTTGCAGGTCAGCAGGCTTCGCAATTACGAAGCCTGGCTTGCAAATAGTAGATCGCATATGCAAAAATTTGATCGCAATTGTGAAGAAGGCCTGATCAGGCCCTAGATTGCAAATGCGACCAATTGATAGCAAATGCGGAGGGCCAAAGTCGCAAATGCAAAGCCCTCGGGATTTCTAAATGGTCGCAAATGCGACAATTATTTCGCAAATGCGAAGAAAGCAAACATCTGAAGGGTTCGCAATGGTTGCAATTGCGACATCACAGACCAGCTAAAATGAATTTCATATATGATTTCAACCATTTTTACAACCTTTTCAAAATCTAAACATCTTTGAGCGATTTTTCAAAGACAACTACTCTTCCAAATAAGTATACCAATAACTTCACACATAAGAGTTGCAAACATATTGGAATTAAGGTCTAGATGGTTCCACAATTCGTTTGAGGGAGGGTCTAAGTGCAGAAAATTAATGGAGAGATGAATAAACATAAATTTTTAGAAGAAAAGTAATAATGTAGTAAAATTAAGGAGGGAGTTTGGGCGCAGAAGAAGCAAAGACATAATTCTATTTATAATAACAAAGTTACATGAAGAAAAGGGGACCTAGGCTTGTAAAACACATGGATCATCCACACAACACCGGTAGCCCAATTGTATGCATGGTGTTATCGTGTGATCATCATCTCCATGTCTACCCTTCCCACCTCGTTAAGGTATTAAGCGCGGAATGGTATCGTTACCTACTGCATGCTATTACCCGTCCCATCTATCAGTCCCGGAGGCATTTAGGACTACTAATCCTAAAAGGCGGGAGCTTGGCTTTTCAGAGGTTTTTTAAAAGGATAAAATTCTAGGGCGACAACCAAAACACATATAGCTGATTTTGGGAGAGCAAGTAAGCAGATGTAGCTCAATTAGGCTTTCTTAAAAAAAACAAAAGCATATAGTTTATCATGTCTTACACATTCTGGTTTGGTCTGAATTAAATTAAGACGTAGGATAGGTTGATCTACCACATATTTCCCAGATATGGAGTCCAAATTAGCCCTGCTTAGATGTCGTTGTCAAATACTGATACAATTGATTAATTGCTTAATCGTTTGCCTAAGTGTTAAATGGGACCTATAGGCATGATATCTATTTGTTCAGAGATAAAGGAGTAAACTGATTGAAGAAAAAGAATGGTTAGTTACAAGGTTATAGGTTCTGCGAGTGTTAATCAAAATTGCTACTGATTTTAGATTTAGGAGCGAGTGGACGATTCAGGTTTTAGTTGATAACTCCTATAGGCATGCTTTCTAGGCGTTACTGATTTTTTAAACACTGTTATTATTCATGCTGAAATCCTATAGACAGGTCATCTATATGCTGTTGATTATTTAAATCTTGTAACAAGTTTGCCTAATGACTGATGCATATGCAAAAATGGAGAAGTCCTATAGACATATTACCTATATGGTATGCAGACTTTCAGAGACATGGCATCTATACGAAAAGACAAAAAATCCTATGAACATGGTATCTGTGTGAAAATGCAAAAGAAGCCTACGAACATGATATCTATATGAGGTGCAGAATTTCAGTAGTTAACTATATGATGATGCTGAATTTCAGAGATAGCATTTCCCTATAGTCATGGTATCTACGTAAAAATGCAGGGTTTAAAAGTAATAATCCTATGAACATGATTTCTATGTGAAATACAAAATTTGAAAGAGTAAATATCTTATAGACATGGTATCTACATGAGGTGCAGAATTTCAGTAGTTATCTATATGAAGATGCAGAATTTCAGAGATTGTATTTCCCTATTGTCATGGTATCTACGTGAAAATGCAAGGTCTCAAAGTAATAATCCTATGAACATTATTTCTATGTGAAATGCAGAATTTGAAAGAGTAAATATCCTATAGACACTGTATCTACCCCCTTTGGCATGCACTCAATCCCATCCCTTTTCACTATACCCCAGTGGGTATTACAAAGTTTATTACATAGCTTATTACAAACCAAATGAATCAAAAGAAATAAAAATTACATCAGTGATTACATCTATATCTAATCAGCCTAATCCTGACTCAAAGTCTAATAATATGAGATAAACCAAATTCCAGGATTGGATTTTCAAAGCCTTTCTCTTATTTGGGATGTGTCAAAGTTCCAAGGAACTTCAAGAGTTTCGTGCAATGCTTACACCCCAAATATCATTACATAATAGATTATAGTGAAGTGTGGAAGGGCCAGCCCTCAAATGTCCAAGTTCAGAGGGAACTCAAGGTCCCAAAGCAAGGCTCATAAGAGGGGGGGACAGAACTTAGAGACTGGGAGTAAGTGTAAGTGCAATTAAAGGGAATTAAGGGGAGACCATGGCAGGCTAGTGGTCATGCCTAGCAACTGGGCTGCTAGCACACCCCTGACCAGCCTATCAACTTTAGAATTGGGGAGTTAAGACCTTATTGAAGGTTAGGTTCAGCCCTGGACAGTAATTGGGATACTGCAAGGCCATACCTTAACTGAGCACACATAGGGGGGAATGGGGGTATGGGAGCAATTGTTTACACTAGCAATATGAAACAAAGAAGAACAGACAACGCACATAGACACTTTAAAATTAACTTCAGAGAATTGAAGGAAGGCATGGATGCAGAGACTGTAATAAACACATTAGGAGAGATACTAAAATTAATTTAGAGCATACTAGTTCAGAGAAGCAAGTTGGTAGAAACAGTAGACTTATGAAAGTCAAAGTGCAATCAAGAAGCAAGAGTGTAGGTTTAGAAGAGAGTTGTGATTTCTGTATATTTAATCGTGTGTGGTGTTGAAGGAAGTCATGTATTTATAGTGCATAAAAGAAGTAGAAATAGGTAAGAAAATAGTTTGAAAATCAGTCACACAAGGTTTTCCTTTAATTAAGGGATTCTGATTTCAAACGGGCAAAGTAAATAAGGAAAGAGGTTAATTAAACATTTTTCAAAATAGTGCAAGAAGGAGTAAATACATAATAGTTTTTAAGGAATGGGTTTTGATAGTACACAGTCATGCCAAATAAGGAAAGGAAATCAATTGACAGCCAAGCAATCAAGGGTCAAAAATTTTATTGGAATGAACCAAGTCAGAAAAGGTAAAGAGGGGCTTTACTTAAGAAGAATCAGTAGCAATCAATTAAACCCCAAAGAAAAAGGATTCTGATTCGTGTACAAGTTGGAAAACCTTTCGTAGAGAAATTTCAACACACATATAAAGGGATTTTTATGCTAATCAGAAGAATTCATACATAAAAGGATCCAAACATATTACATGGATCCAATAGTGAGTTTGCGAGAGTTCAGGGCTCGAATTGAGTCCTGGTCCAAACATGCAAAACCCACACTCGTCAAAAACCCCAAATCCTAGGGTTTTCGACTTGAGCCAAGTGCAAAAAAGAGAAACAAGCAGATACAGTAGAAGGTTCAATGCAAATAGAGTAGGCAAATTAATTCGAAACACAATGAGAGATAGTAGATGAGAATATGCTTAAGCAGGCATAGTAAGAACACTTAATTAACATGGCTGGAAAATACAGTAGGCAAAGTTTATCAAGTCATAATGGAAGGCAAGTAGCAGAACATAGCATGTGAAACACAACATAGAAACATAGCATGTGAAAACATAGCCTGGAAACATGGTAGAAAAGAAAAAAGAACAAGATACAGAAAACATAGCCTGGAAACATGGTAGAAAAGGAAAAGGAACAAGATACAGAAAACATAGTAGAAGGAAGGACATGTATAAAAGAAAGCATAAGAACATAAAACATACACAATAAAGGGAGAAGAAAGGTCGGAGAACCTTTAAACATTTTTCAGAAACCCTAAATCAAAAAGAAATGACTTGAAAAGTAAAAATCCTTTAACGAAAAGTTGGGGAAACCTCTTAAAAGCTGAAGATAAAGCAGAAATACACACAGATCTGGAGATAATCGGAAAAGAACCTTGATAGTTAGGGTTTCAGATGAACCCTAGAATGAGAAAGGCTTCGAAAATGTCCGATCTAAGTCGGATAGGACTAAAAATAGGCTCAGGAGGCTAAGATGTGCCGGAGCCAGGCCGGAGATGGCCGGAAACCTCAAGTCGGCAGAGGTCTGGGTGGAGAACTTTGAGGTCTAGCCTCAAACCTTCAAGTACCAGGCACACAGGAGCGGTGGAAGATGAGCATAGATCATCCATGGTCTGAGAGGTCATGGATTCCGGTGAGTTAGAGGTCGAAAATAGGGGGAAGGTGATTAGGGTTTCGAGAACACTAGAGAGAGTTTGAGAGGGGGAGGGTATTCAGGGGTGGCTACTGAAATGAAATGAGGGAATTAGGGATAGTCATTAGGTTTAATTAAGGAAGGGCGAATAGGGGCCATTAGTCTCAAAGATCAACGGTTCAGATCAAAGGGGGCTTGGGTCGGGTTATTTAAACAGGTTAGGGGTTGGGTCGGACTGGTTTGGAATTGGGCCTGGATTTGGGTCAATTAGGGGGTATGATTTGGCTATAATTGAAATGCAAATGGGCTATACGTTAAATAGCCAATTTTCCCCTTTTAATTTAATTAAAATAGTTAAAATAATTTTTAAAACAAATAAAAGCATTGAATTAATTAATAATATATAAATATTAATTTAAAAATACTAGGAGCAATTTTATAATTGTAAGATGCTATTAATCGCAATATATGCTATAATTGAAATTTTATGCAATTTCAGCTTAAAATATCGAATAGATTTATAAAAAATATGCGAAAATTACCTTAATTACATTGAAATATAAATATGAGGTTGGAAATAAATTACTCACCAAAATGATAGTTTTTTGGGAATAATTATTGGATTTTGTACTGTTAAAACAAATAATAAAATGATTTTAAAATCTTTACAAATTAGAAAAAATGTCAAAAAATTCTTGGGCATACTTATATATGCATGTACATGCTATTTTGAGAATATTTTGAGTATAAAAAATAGATAGGGAAAAATTGGGTATCAACAACTGCCCCTCTTTACCCGGAAAGGATGAAAGAGTTGTCGGATAAAGATATGATGACCAATTTTGACCGAGAGAAACAACTTGAAAATGTTTTGACCGAGATCTGGTTTCTGAGCTACCTACATATCCCTGGTCCTACAGGAATCAGGTCATATATAGTTCAGGATACATCGACGGAATATGCCAATGGGGGTTTTGAAAAGACGGACGCAATATTTAGGTTGGGAAGGATGGTTAGGGACTGATGGGCTGCGAGAACCGGAGCAAGATCGCTCATGCTGTAATGGTCATTGCCAGCTGATGTACCTGCAATTGAGTAATACAAGCATATCGTGCAGAATTTAAACGTGATGCAAGTTCCCATTGGACCATGAATGTTGTCCTTGGACGTTTAGGATGACGCCCTCAGACCATGACGTCCTGGTCCATGAAACTCATAATAAAGGATTCGTAGGCTATGAAATGACGTTCTCAGGCTATGACAATGCTTCCTCCGAACCATGATGCCTTTGAATAATGATGTGTGGAAAATAAAGCGGGGTCCTCAGGCCATGGCATGGCGTTCTCGGGCTATGAAAATGGTGCCTCCAAACAATGACGCCCTTGGATAGTTTGGCGGTATTTCAACCCATAAAATGCAGTACTTGGCGTTATTTCAGCCAATGTAAAGCATAAATATAAATGGCGATATCTCAGCCGACAAAGATTTAAATGTAAACTGGCGATCTTTCGAGCCGATATAGAGATTTAAATAAAGTTGGCGATATTTCAGCTATGCAAGGGATTTAAGTAAAATTGGCGATAGTTCAGCCGATGTAAAGATTTAAATAAGGTTGGCGATATTTCAGCCGACAAAGATTAGAATAAAGTGGGCGATATTTTATCCGACAAAGATTAAATATAAACTAGCGATCTTTCAGCCGATATAGAGATTTAAATGAAGTTGGCAATATTTCAGCCAATGTAAAGCATAAATGTAAATGGCGGTATTTCAGCCGATGAAATGCATAAATATAAAGGGCGGTATTTCAGCCGACTCAGGGATTTGAATAAAGTTGGCAATATTTCAGCCGACAAAGACTAAATATAAACTGGCGATCTTTTAGCCGATATAGAGATTTACATGAAGTTGGCAATATTTCAGTCGATGTAAAGATTTAACTAAAGTTGGCGATCGTTCAGCCGATGCAAATGAGAGGTGGCGATATTTCGGCCATGCAGGATAGAGACAGTGCTTAGTCCCGGAAGGTAGAAAAATAGACTTGCAATGCAAGGAAATGCAGGATGGAGACAGTGCTTAGTCTCAGAAGGAAGAAAAGTAGCCTTATGCAATGCAAGGAAATGCAGGATGGAGACAGTGTTTAGTCCCGGAATGCAGAAAAGTAGCCTTGTGCAATGCAAGGAAATGCATGATGGAGATAGTGCTTAGTCTCGGAAGGCAGAAAAGTAACCTTATGCAATGCAAGAAAATGCAGGATGGAGACAGTGCTTAGTCTTGGAAGGCAGAAAAGTAGCCTTATGCAATGCAAGAAAATGCAGGATGGAGACAGTGCTTAGTCTCAGAAGGCAGAAAAGTAGCCTTATGCAATGCAATAAATAAAGGTGAAGAGTAATGAAATCTCTTAGCTGAGAGGTGATAGCTAATAGTTAGTTGTCCTTGTGGCCGTTGAGGAGGTCATGTGCAGATAGCACTTGTAAGTGAGCGATGATTCTGAGAGTTGTACTCCTGCAAAATATGAGTATGTAACCGGATCTGACGGCTTTATGTTTTGGGGTGCCTGCATTCAAAGAAAGATCGTGAGTTCTGTCAAGGGGGGAGGTTAGTTCGTCTTTCCGTGGATTGCGCTCATCCTACTCAGCTCTTGCTTTCACTGGCAACGTTGTTGAACAAAGCAATTCTGATAGTATCCATTCATGATTGGGTAAATATAATTTTAAAAATGTGATGTAAATACATAATAAAAAATGATTTTCTTTTAGATGAACCGACGACTGCGACGCAGTTCAAGATATTGCGACCTTTTTGCTCCAGAATTTTGAGGGTCCTCCTCAAAATTCTACCCCAGTTTATTGGGCCGGTGCCTCTGACGGATGCGCGCGATGAATGGTGAAAGTCAACTTCGGAATTTTGAGGGTCCTACTCAAAATTCTGTCCCAGTTTCCAACATCGGGGGGAAATGAGAATTTTATTGAATTGTGACCGAACCCATAAGGTTGTCTACGTATCCCCTCTTAAGCGGGAATCAGGTCAGGCGTAGTTCAAATTACATCATACAGAAATTATGATGATTACACATAATAGCGTTTGACTGCATCTGAATTAATCAGCTTTGGCCAGACTTCTCCATCCATTTCTGCGAATATGAGGGCTCCTCCTGTTAGGACCCGATGAACCATGTACGGGCCTTGCCAGTTTGAAGAGAACTTTCCTTTGGCCTCATCCTGATGCGGAAAAGTTTTCTTCAGCACCAGCTGCCCCGGTGTGAATTGTCTCGGTCTGACCCTTTTGTTAAAGGCTCTGGACATCTTGTTCTGATACAATTGACCATGGCAAACTGCATTCAGTCTTTTTCCATCTATAAGGGCTAACTGCTTTCACACCCCTTTTTTTTAACAAACCTCACTAAACCCTCTTAAAATTAATAAAAAGATCTAGTAAAAGCTTGAAAAAGGTTTTCAATTTGAAAAATGACAAAAATTATGATCAAAAGGAAATAACTCAGAGTCGCCACCTGAAATTGATTTCGGTGTGCCAGGCCACCGTTTTTATTTTTAAAATAATTTTCCTTTTAAAACACTTCAGACTCCAAAACTAAGTCCACACCAGAGATTCGGGTAAGGGGGTTCATTTGACTCAGAGAGAAGGTGTTAGGCACTCCCCAAGTTCCGCAACTAGTGCAGTTGCGTACTCAATCAACTTGGCTTTTAGAATATTCAATTGAGGTAGAAAACATAAAAAAAGCAAAATAAACACATATGAGGCTCGAGGTCATCCCCACCTAGAAAAAGAAAAGGAAAAGGAAAAGAAAAGAAAAATCCTAAGCTAACCTACGCTACATCTTTTCCGCCATGCTCGTCAAGGCTTCCAAAATATTTACATAGTTCTTCGGGGCATATTTTGGATAATAATATTTACAAACTTCAAGGGGCATTCACAGAATAAATTTAATTAAGGGAAATGACCTCTCACCTCAAAATTAAACAAACAAAATCCTAGAATTTGCCTATCCAAATATGGCTGGCCTAAACATGCTTCTAGCGGTTAAATACGAAGAATAAATTCAACAGATATTCAACTTAATACTACAACCCGTATGCATCAAGATATCAACTCCTTTTCTCTTTAATTTCTACAAATCCATAGGCCAATGTCAAATCTAGTTACTGCTATCACAAGCACAAAATTAGCAAAACAAATAGTAACATGTGGAGTAGTAATTCTATACTTCTGTTAAGAGAAACAAATAGTAACAAATCTATATATTATTAAAAGGAGAGGATAAAGCCTTCCCCTTAAGCCAAGTGGCATCATAAAAAAAAGCCACATGGCATAATTAGTTACTAATTAGTTTTTTAGTTATTAATTAGTTATTATCTATTACATTTAAATTTATATAACTATAAAAATAAAAATAAAAAACTACCATATATATATGAATATATAAAAAATAACTACCCATTCGAATTAGGTAGGAGTAGCTTCAAGTTGGAGTGTTAAAATTATTTTAAAATAAAAAAACAAAAAAAAGAAAAATAAAATTAATTATAATAAGAAAAACGAAAAAAGAAGAAGAAAAACTACCCATTCAAATCATGAGCAATTTTAAGTTGGAGTTTTAAAATAATAAAATTAAATTAAAAAAATAAAAATTACCATTTCAAATTGGGGAATAGTTTCAAGTTGGAGTTTATAATTGTTTTAAAATAAAAAATAAAAATAAATCAATAAAAAACTTTTAATTCAAATTGTGGAGTAATTTCTTTCTAATATTCTATATTCTATATATCTTCTATATATTATTAAAAGGAGAGAATAAATCCGTCCCCTTATGCCAAGTGGTAGCCTAGAAAAAAACCTTATGGAATAATTAGTTAATAACAAAGAAATTATCTATTGAAAATTAACAAAAAAATTAACTACCTAAATTAACTACTAAAGCATGAAGAGAGTTGATTTGGATTAGTTAATTTCTTTATTTTATTTTTAACATCATTTTATTTTTTATTTTTTGAAATAAAAAGTATATCAATTCATTAAAATTAAAACAATATTATTGAGAAAAATATAATCTACATATATATATTATTAAAAGGAGAGGATAAAGCCCTCTCCTTAAGCCAGGTGGCATCATAACAAAAAGCGACATGGCATAATTAGTTACTAATTAATTTTTTAGTTATTAATTAGTTATTATCTATTACATTTAAATTTATATAACTATAAAAATAAAAATAATAAAAAATAAAAACCACTATATATATATATATATATGTATAATCAAAAATATAAATATATAAAAAATAACTACCCATTCGAATTAGGTGGGAGTAGTTTCAAGTTGGAGTGTTAAAATTATTTTAAAATAAAAAAAAAAAAAGAAAAAGAAAATTAACTATAATAAGAAAAACGAAAAAAGAAGAAGAAAAGCTACCCATTCAAATCGGTGAGGAGTTTTAAGTTGGAGTTTTAAAATACTAAAATAAAATTAAAAAAATAAAAATTACCATTTCAAATTAGGGAGTAGTTTCAAGTTGGAGTTTTGTCACGACCCAATTTCCAAACCCGGTCGTGATGGCGCCTCTCGTGAAGGCAAGGCCAGCCAACAGAACAACAATGACTCATTTAACAGTTAATAAACATAAATGAATGAATAATACGACTTAATGGCATTACTAACTGATATTTACCACCCAACACAACCCGACCGGGGTGTCACAAGTCACGAGCATATAGAAGGATTATTAATACAACTACAAAGTCTGTAATGCATAGAATAAAATCTGGAAATCAAGAGGAAGAAACACGGTGCCGCGAATGCTGGCGGTCACCTTGCTCAGCTTCAATAGTCATACCTTCAATCAGCTAGTAACCCACTACTAGGTGAACAACACCTGCAACTACACGCGAGGTGTAGTTAGTAAAGTGAGTACTTAAACTCAATGAGTAATAAGAGTAAATAATAAATGAGCGGCAAGAAATCACGTAAGGGCACTCCATCATGCAATATGGGACAGAACAACCCTTTGAGAAAACAGTGAAACTGTGAAAACCCTTTTTGAAATATCTGGTTCAGTTAAAAACCTCTTTTGAAAATATCCTTTTCCAACAGTCAAGCATATGAATGCGATATCAGATTGTGCAGGTCAGCACATAAGTCAACCCCTCGGGCACAGCACTCAACCAACAAATAACACCAGGGTATCTGGTAAGCAATGCACGAAGTAGCATGGATGCCAATGAAATGTGAGTGTTGAATGTCATGACACGTAATACAAACATGAACCAATGCATGAATGTAATGAAATGCACATGACCGCTGCGGCGCGCAGCCCAATCCATTTGGGTACCCGCGCTCATTGCGGGGATTCAGACTCCGGATGGGCTCCTACAGCCCAAGCGCAATATCAATATCACACCGCTACGGTGCACAGCCCGATCCATGCTCAGTCCAGGGATGCACATAAGCCACCAGGGCAATATTCAAATAACAGTTCTCAGTTCCGAACGTTAAAATATGTAGTTTAAGTTTTAAAAACCTTATAAGTGTGACTGGACATTTCAAAACAGTGTTTAACTCAGGACTTAAATCATTTAACATGCCAAGTATCGTGGAAACAGTGATAATAATCCCTAAATGTCATGACCCAAAATCCACTAAGGGTCGTGGTGGCTCCGGACACCGCTGTCAGGCCAGCCAATTAGATTTACGATTTAAAAATCCTTTTTTTTAAAACATCAAATTCCAGAAATTTCCTTCAATTTTTCGCAAATAAAAGCATTTTGCTTCAATTCAAATTAACAATAACAATTAAATTTAACCTTTCGAAAACCATCCCAGAACCCGGTGTCACAAGTGCATGAGCAACTACTGATAATGAAATAAAATACAACCTCTGTTCGGAATACAATGGACAGGAAATAAATAATCAAAGTATAGAAAGGAACTATACTAGCTGCAGGTCGCCTCACAATTTGCAGCTCACCTAGTCCCTGAATCGTCCGTGCTGCTGCGCCCAGTAGGCCGCTAAAATGACGTATACCTGTGCAACAAAAATGCACAGAAGT
>MU701236.1:0-14996 GCA_026770625.1 Nicotiana glauca | reverse complement strand
CCGAAGGGGTAGAGACGAGATGGTCAACTTTGACACACTCTAATGGTCCAATGATCATTTATTCTCATTTCACATATTAATCCGCGGATTTATTCTTTATGGACATGGTTCTAATCAAATAGAGGAAACAAATAAACACTTAGTTCTTTCGTAGGAAAATTTCCCAAATTTCACTTTAAAACATAATCCAATTATGTCTAAGCCACAAAAGGGCAACAATAACTTAATCAAGTTCAGCCAGCAACACAGGCATACGCAAATCATACCGAGGCGACGGCCCGATCCAACAGAAATAAATGTGCACTTGCCGAGGGTCGACGGTGCGCCTATAGATGCATCTATTAATCTGCCGAGGCGTTCGGCCCATTCCAAAATAAACACGCAGACAGATAATCAGTCAGGAAATCAACGTGGAGCAAATGTCCAGGAATAGTCAATTCTCTTTATAAACTTTAAAAAACGAAGCTTAAGTCTTCTAGAAAAATCCAATTATTAATTAAATATGATCCATTACCCCGCTCGTAAATCATCCATGCGACGCGGTACACATAATATTCATGTTTAGATAGCCAAATTAGAATTTATCGGGCCTATTTTATCAATAAAAACCAAGTCCTCTTTTAACAATTCGAGAAATGAAGTTTAATTCTTTTGAAATTTATTTACTAATCAGAGGTGGTTTAAACAATTCAAGTCATTAATGAGTCCATAATTTATTCAAGTATAGCATGCTTTCTGGGTCCTAATCTACCCGGACAATATAGCATAATAGTAGCTACGCACGGACTCTCGTCACCTCGTGCGTACGTAGCCCCCACAAATAGGAGCACTTAATCATTCACTTCACCTATGGGGTAATTTCCCCCTCACAGAATTAGAAAGAAGACTCACCTTGCTCCGAAGACTCGAAATCAGCATTCTACATCCTCCCGAAGGCTTGAACCAACGCACAACGCCCCGAAACTAGGCAATGAACGACAAACTAATGAGATATACTCAAATACTTGTTAACAATTTATATTATACGAATTCCCAACTTTGTTTAGTGAAATGACCAAAATGCCCTCGGGCCCACGTGCTCGGAATCCAAATTTTTTCGAAGGTAAAAGTTACCATGACCTTAGGAATTCAAATATATGATTTCCTCCTAATTCCATACTCAAAATCGCGGCAANCTCTCCACAATCGCCCCAAGCCATGAAAATATGAGAGAAATGAACTAATTCACGACTTAAATTAAGCTTCTGCCCCAGTCGTGTTCCGCTTCTGCGGAATATTTTCGCACCTGCGAAGTCCGCTTATGCGGCCATATAGTCACTTCTGCGGTCCTGGGCTCAGCCTCCCTTTCTGCTTCTGCGATCACCTCCTCCGCAGATGCGGTTCCACTTTTGCGGAATCTGGACCGCATCTGCGATCCTCGAGCCCCAGATCAAAATCCGCATCAGCGGCTCCCTACTCGCTTCTGCCGTCAACAAACCGCAGAAGCGAAAATACCAGCAACCAGGTCCTTCAGCCCTCTTCCAAATTCCATTTTTGATCCGTTAGCCACCCGAAATCCACCCGAGGCCCCCGGGACCCCAACCAAACATACCAACCAATCCTAAAACACATTCCGGACTTGATCGAGGCTTTAAATCACATCAAACAACGCTAAAAACATGAATTACACCCCAAATTCAAGTTTATGAACTTTAAGATTTCCAACTTCTATTTCCGATGCTGAAACCTATCAAATCACATCCGATTGACATCAAATTTTGCACACAAGTCATATTTGACATTACGGACCTACTTCAACTTCTAGAATTTGATTCCGACCCCGATATCAAAAAGTCAACCACCCAGTCAAACTCTTCAAAAACCTTCAACTCTCTATCTTTAGCCAAATAGCCTCAAAATGGTCTACGGACCTCCGAATTCACTTTCGATCGCGCCCCCAGCCCCAGAATCACTATACGGAGCTATTCACAGTCTCGGAATTCCAAACGGACGTTGATAACACTAAAATGCTCTTCAAGCCAAACTTATGAAATTTCTTCTAAAATGCCAACTTCCACAATAGGCGCCAAAACGCTCCCGGGTTATTCAAAACCCAATCCGGGCATACGCCCAAGTCCGAAATCATCATACGAACCTGCTGGGACTTCCAGATCTCGATTCCGAGGTCATTTACTTGAAATTCAAATCCTAGTTCATTCTTTCAACTTTAAGCTTTCGAAATGAGAATTCTCTTCCTAAATCAACTATGGACTTCTTGAAAATTAATTCCGACCACGCGTACAAGTCATAATACCTTAAAGGAAGTTGTTCATGGCCTCCGACTGCTGAACGGAGCGCTAGTACTCAAAACGACCGCTCGGGTCGTTACACTAAAGGATTCAATCAGTTGGCACGAGGCCCAATCACGACAATTAATCCATTTCTATAAGGATATCAACTAAGCTTCAACCAATTAGGTAGTTATTTCATTAAGCGGGACGGAACAAGTCACAATCCCCAATGGTGCTCTACCCCACACCCATTATCCGGCGTGCAAGTCACCTCAATACAACACTATGATGTGCAAATCCGGGGTTTCAAACCCTCAGAATATCATTTACAAGTATTACTCACCTCGAACCGATGAAATCTCTACCTCACGATGCCTTTGCCCCTCAAACCGACCTCCACGTGCATCGTATCTAACCAAAAACAGAGCGAATACATCACAATATACTAAGGGAATAATACCCAATGGAAAACAATCGAGAAATAGCAAAAATCTCGAAACCAACAAAATTCGAGCCTCGGGCCCGCTTCTCAAAAAATTACAAAATTCACATTATCGGATTCCTCATCTCACCACGAGTCCATACATACCAAGAACTCCTAAATCCGAGCTCAAATGACCTATCAAATCCCAATTTGAAATATCAAAAACTCAAGCCCTATCTTTACCCCTTTTTAATGAATTTCAACCAATTTCCATGTTAAATCTAACATAATCTCGTGTATTTGGGCCAAGGAACTTAGCTCCAATCGATTCTCAATCAAAACCCTTAGAAATTCTTGCCCAAATCTCTCCAAGTAGCTCAAAAATGGTGGAAACTACCTCTTGTTCATCGATGAAATATGACATTTAAAACCCTTCTGTCCACAGCAACTTTCGCTTCTACGGCAACACAACCGCTTCTGCGGTTACCGCTCTTGTGGTCACTTTCCGCTTCTACGGAGGCCGCTTCTGCGGTCCAAAACTCGCACCCGCGATACCGCTCCTGCGGTCAAGGCTTTCACTTATGCAGAACCAGCCCTAAGCTCGAATTCCACTTTTGCGCCTGCCCATCTGCTTCCGCGATACTGCACCTGTGGTCTCAAAACCGCAGGTGCGAAAACACCAGACACCAGCAACCTTCAGCAACACATAAGTCCAATTTTCTTCCCATTGGCCATCCGGAATCACCTCGAGGCCCCCGGGACCTCAACCAAAAGCACCAACATATCCCAAAACATCATACTAACTTGTTCCAATCATCAAAACACATCAGAAACTGCTAAAACCATCAATTCACATCGGATTCAAGCCTAAGTTTCTTCAAAACTTCCAAAATGCGCATTCGATCAAAAACCCAACCAAACGATGTCCGAATGACCTGAAAATTTGCACACATATCCAAAATCACCCAAAGAAGCTACTGCAACTCTCAGAACACCATGCCAACCCTCAGATCAAAATCTCACCTATCAACCGGAATTCGCCAAAATTCTAACTTCGCCAATTCAAGCCTAATTCTACACCGGACCTCCAAAATCAATTCCGATCACGCTCCTAAGTCACAAATCATTCCCCGAATCTAACCAAATCACGAGAAATCACATCCGAGCCCTATAACTCATAAGTCAATATTCGGTTGACTTTTCCAACTTAAGCATTCCTTATAGAGACTATGTGTCGCATTTCTTGTCAAAATCAATCCAAATCAACCCTCACACACCACATACCGATAATGAAATATTAAGAAGTAATAAACGGGAAAAATGGAGCAGTAACACATGAGACGACGGGTCGGGTCTGTCACACCTCCTTTTTCACCTACACCCGTGAGGGTAAAGGGAGTTTTTCCAATTAAAGGACAATCAGAACGGAATTTATTATTTAATATTCAGAGTCGCCACTTGGGAGATTAATGGTGTCCCAAGTCACCGGTTGAATCCTGAACCAAGGAAATTATGACTCTGTTGATAGTCCGCGAAACAAAAATCCGAGTAAGGAATTCTGTTAACCCGGGAGAAGGTGTTAGGCATTCCCGGATTCCGTGGTTCTAGCACGGTCGCTCAACTATTGTATTTGATTTTATCTGATTTCAAAATATGTTCTAACTTATGTGCCTTTTATTAGTAACCCGTTTTCTTGTATATATTTATTTTTAATAAGAATTGCAATGTCGTGAAAACGTATCTCGAACCACGTCGCACCAGTGCACCTGTGGCTTTTGACACATCTCGACTTCATTGAGATTTAGATTTGGGTCACATAAATGTGCATCCGTATTTAGGAAGGTAATATTATTAAAAGTGCACCTAAAGCAACTAACGTCTTTTTAACTTTGTGGGAGGCCGTAAAAATCGCTAAACGGCATGCTCCAAATGCTAAGTATTTTAATTAAGTAATTAATGAGGGCCCCACAATTTGTATTGGGTTTGGCGAGGCTCGTCTCATTTATTATTTAAAGGTCCATCTTAGAGCAAACTATAATTTTTTATTTAAATTTGTCTCTAAGAATCCTAATTACTTAATATTGTAAACTCGGGCTTCAAGTTCAAGTACGGATTCAAACAAAAGGGAAACTTTTTAGCTTGGACCCGCTACCTAACCCTAAGGCCCAAATATATTACTAAATCAATTTTCTGTTTGGTAATATTAGCATTAGCAAATAACCACAAGTCTAGGCCCTTTGCAAGGTGGCCCAAACAGAGGAAAAAGTACGAGAGACTCATATTCGACTGGGCCTGTTAGTAACACAACTGGGCCCAATATAAGTGAACATTTTTCAAAGTCTGATCTTAACTTTAACACATTAACAATTGCAACAATTATACTACAACAACCACTGGACTGGCCAAATTGACTCATACGTTGAGTCAGAACAAACTACCAAATATTTCAATTTTCCAACTAATTTCTAAATCTGAATTTCACGTTTAAGTTTGGATTTGTACACCTTTAATAGAGCAAATGCTGGTGTTTCGAACTTAATCCCAAAACTGTGCTAAATCCCTCACATGTCATTGGTAAATTCCGTTGGGCCTAGATTTAATCGTAACTCAGTACCTATTAGTGCAATGCCAAATTTCATGCAAAATAGAGTTTACTAAAGCTGTAATAAACCACTACACTAGACAAACAGCTATTTAAACAATCTAAAGAGGTTATGTTAATAAATGTTGAATCTACTGGAGCCATACTAAACAGCTTTACCAACGAAATTACACAAGCAATTTAGACAGTCTTATTACAGTAATCCAAAAGTCTTAACAACCTAACTGACAAATATTCAAACAATATTATTTATGATAAACATCAAGAAGAAACGTGATATAGCAACACGTTCGTGGAATAACTGGTCTATTATATAACTTCTGAAGCGCATACAAGTAGAGCTGATTCTTCTTATAATATTTGAAGCTAAAAAGGTACCTGGAAGTCAGAAGTACAACAGGAAGAGGAGGTCAACAGCAGTAGGTACAATCAGTAAACAACCAGCAGCAATTTTTGTGAACCAGAAGCAGACAGTATGGCACAACAACTTAAAATCACTCTCAAACCATAAAATCAGTTCAGGAACATCCCAGGAATGAATTTAGAAACTCAACAATAGTCGATTTGATCAAAATCAAACTCATTTGACCTCAAGTTATTCAAAATTTAACTAGGAAGCTACATGAAGTCTCAATGTAATAGTATTTTGAACTTTTCTGCAAGTTTTTCTATTGTTTTTTTTTTTTTTGTTTTTCTATGTGAATCAAGCTAAAATCTAGGAAATTCTGATTTGAATTTGAAATTTTAGATCTGCAGAAAGTGGGGGAATTTTTTGGGGGAATATTGGGATTCATAAAAAACTTCTTTTACAAGGCACTGGGGCTGCTTTATATAGGCAAAGATGGGGCAGCCCTAAGATTTTTTAGTTTGCATTATTAGTACCTCTTTTATTTCTTTTTAACCCTCTATTTTTCTGACTTGTACTACAAGTTACTACACCTATTTTATTGAAATCTACATTAAAGCCCATTCTAGAAGATTCTATACCCACTACAATTCCTATACTACCCCTAACTCATCCTGAAAATTACTATTTTTAATAAACCTACCCTTTTCCTATACCCAAACTACCCATGAGGTTCCCTGAAATTGCTACCAGACCTACCCCTTTTTTTCAATTAGGAATTACTGCCTCCAACTAACTAAACAAACCCCCTACCCTTGGCCAAAAACTAACTAGAGTTAACTAAAAGGATAATGTGTTCAGCTATATCCAAAAAAACTACTTTTAACTCTACTTTAATTAACACTAATTAACAGTAGTATTGAATTAACACTAAACTAACAATTAATAACTAACATGAAATTGAAGCAAATCCGGATCAAAACCAGAAAGACAAAACAACTCAAGAATCAACATGAACAAATTAATACCTTCTTTGAACAAATTAAAAGAAAACTGAACTTTATAGAACTGGACTTTCTTTTTTTTTTAACTTTTAACAACGTTTACAGCTAACTATTGAACAAATCAAATCCAATTAATCTTCAAATGAATAAGGTAGGGAGAAACTAAACTAATGATTAGTGAATCGATTGAACTATTAACAGAAGTAGCGGAAGAAAGAAGAACTGAGAATCGGCCTAATCATACTACTAATTAACAAAGAAACATGAACTATACTAACGAAGATTAAACCAAAGAAAACGAGCAAAAGAATTTGATAAAACAATAAGAACTAAAAGAGAAAACTCACCCAGATTTCTACACGGAATACCCCATCAGAATTGAAATCCGATTGATGTTATTTGTCTATTTAACAAAAAATAAACAAATAACATTAACAGGGAATCGACTCGACTTCAAAATTACTCAAAACGGGTCCGACATGATAAACCCTAGATTCACGATTCGACGAGCTCCGATGATATTTGACGGGAACTAATGAGATATTAGGGATGAGTGAGGTCAGGGGAATGTATTGTGTGAATTTGAGCCAGTTTGGACAGAGTAAGGGTTTGACCGGATTTTCAATCCGGTATTTGAGACGCCTGGTGATGATTTGACGTAAACCAAGGGTGGATTCGGAGTGAGGAAGTAATGAAGGGTTAGGGGTGTGATTTTGGCGGCAGTTTGGGGTGGCACCGCCACCCCAAAGCGGTGGGAGAAGAGGCGGCGGTCTCTAGGGTTACAGACGAGGGGTGAGTGAGGGAGACGATCGAGAGGGGGGGGGGGGTCGTTTGGACATATTAATATAAAACATCATAGGATGATCTCAATCGTCTGATAAAAAACGAACGGTTGAGATCACTCCCTAAAACGACGTCGTTTTGATATATGGACCTGGATCGGGTGGAAAAAATCTGGGCCTGGCTGGGTTTTTGCTGGGTGATCGTTTGGGCTTAGCCATTTTGGCCCAAATTTGGGTCTTTTAAGACTAGTCCACTTTTAACTGTTCTCCTTATTTTCCTTTTATTTCTTTTATTTATTTTGTTTTTGTATTTCATTTTTTTTAAATGCTAAAAAAACTATCACAATCAAATTGCATTAAAAAATTAGATTTCCTAATTAATTCCTCATTAAAAGAAAAATGCAAACTAATACCAATTTGAACTAAAAATGCAAAATGGACCATTTTTATTATTTTCTTTACATTTTGTTCTAAAACAAATTAATATTAAAATATGAAATTTGATTCTAAATGCGAATGCATATTTTTTTGTATTTTCATATGAATCCTCATGCACAAATAAAATGCAACCAATTAACACAAAAATTCACAAAAATTTGTAAAAATAAGGAAAAATCATTTTGTTTGAATTTTTTTTTGGAATTATTCATATATAGGGCAAAAATCACGTGCTCACAGCTTCCCCTCTTTGCTCGAAAACATGAAAAATTTTCGGGCAAAGATAAGTGAGCAAATAGGAGCGATTTTTGCCTGTCCAAATATTCCATGTGAAGCATTTTTTGAAAGAGTTGACCGTACCCTGCTTCAGAGGCTGCCTACATATCCCGGGCTAAACGGAAATCAGGTCAGTGTAGTTCAGGAGTGTCTGGTAGCTGGGACTACCAGGAGCTGTGATTTCACTGCTGTTGCTGCTGTTACTGCTTGTTGACCCCTTATTATACCGCGGTAAAACAAAAGAAGCTAACCTAAGCTATAATCTAGGAATTACAAAAGATCCTATCTATGTCTTTAAACTTGCTCTTGTGGTGCTTTAAACTTGTATCTTGTTGTCACGACCCGGATTTTCCACCATCGGGATCGTGATGGCGCCTACTCGTGGTAGCTAGGCAAGCCAATTTACTCACCGTTTCCATAAACAAACCATCCTGTTGTCAATTTAATAGCATGGAATAATAATAACAATAGCTACGAAAGTCTAATTTTATAAGTCTGAAATAAATATGAACTGCTCAACAATATCCTCTACCCAAGATTTGGTGTCACAAGCTCACGAACCACTAAGAATAAACTACATATAATGGTCTGAAAGAAATATAACAACTGTCTGTCTCGAAACAATGAGACTACAGTATAAATGAAAAGCATAAGAAGAGACATCGGGCCTGCGGACGCCTGCAAGCTACCTCAGTCTCGTAGTAATGAAATCCTGCTATCGAACTACTGTTGCTGCTGCTCAAAACCTGGACCTGTGCAAAAACGCACAGAAGTGTAGTATCAGCACAACCGACCTCATGTGCTGGTAAGTGCCAAGCCTAACCCCGGCGAAGTAGTGACGAGGCTAGACTTGAGACCACATAAACCTATACAGTTATAAACTATACAGCGAAATATCGAATACCAAGAAAATCAACATCAAGGGAGGGGGAACATGCTGCGGGGAAAATACAAATAAACATTTAATCCAGAGTAACCACCAAAACAGCTTAACTCCACAGTGAAACAAGAATAAATATTCAAACATAACCACAGATGTCAACAACCGTTGCGGCGTGCAACCCGTTCCATAATTTACCATCGTTGCGGCGTGTAACCCGCTCCACAATTACCATCGTTGCGGCGTCCAACCCGCTCCACAATTACCATCATTGCGGCGTGCAACCCGTCCCACAATTACCATCGTTGCGGCGTGCAACCCGATCCACATATCACCATCGTTGCAGCGTGCAACCCGATCCACATATCACTATTGTTGCGTCGTGCAACCCGATCCACATTATTTATCATTTATCATCATTGCGGCATGCAACCCGATCCTCAACATCATGTAACTAGTCTAAATCCCCAAGCAACAGTCAAAAACAAGGGATACACAGCCTACAATTACGTAGCAAACATCCCGACAAGGGAGTACAATTAGCAGCTCAATCATCCCGGCAAGGGAGCACAATTAATAGTTCAATCATCCCGGCAAGGGAGCACAATTAACAGTGTATAGACATTCTACAATAACATGGATTTCATATCATAAGGACTCACGATCATGCTAGACACCAATGTATAGATACTCGTCACCATGCCTATACATCGTACTCGATCACATAGCAATTAGCAACAAGACTCAACTCCTATTCCCTCAAGCTAGGGTTAGACCAAACACTTACCTCGAAGGTTTACGGTCAACTCAGTCCTCAAGCAATGCCTTTCCTTTCGAATTTTGATCCAATTCAATCGTATCTATACACAATGTATTTAATATCATCAATTCTACTCAACAAACCAGCCCAATTGCCTAATTAAAGTCCTTTTAATTTTCTGTCCAAAAATTATAAAACCGACCCCGGTTCCACTCTGTCAAAACTCGAGGTTCGAACCAAAATAAATTCACCCATACCCCCACGCGTGCAAACATATTATTTGTTTTAAGATTCGACCCCAAATTCGGGTTGAATTACCCAAAATTCTCAAAAACCTAACTTTGCTCAAAACCCATGATTTCTACCTTGATTTCATGATTTAGGCTTAGAAACTAGTTAATTAATGAACGAAAAGTGAAGGAAATAAGCAGGAAATTACTTACTCAAAGGGTCTTGAAGCTTGGGGCGTTAATGGCTTCCTAGGGCTTGGGAGAGAAGAGGGTTCGTGATAAAAGAGTGAAAATCCGAGTGCACTGGTTCTGTCCCGTTTTTAAAAATTTAACTGGGCAAAATTGCCCTATGCTATCGCGGAGAAGGCATTGCAATCGCATAGGGTAATGGGGAGTAAGCACTGTGATCGCATTACGACTAATGCGAACGTATAGAAGAAAAATGTGAAGGGGGGGCCAGGTTGTACAATGCGATCGCAGTAAAGAGGAGTGCGATCGCGTAGAAGAGAAACGTCAAACTATGCGATCGCAGGGAGTCTAATGTGATCGCATAGAAGGATTTGGGGACCTATAACTTTGCTCTATGCGATCGCAGCTATACCTATGCTATCGCATAGAAGGAAATCACTGTGCACCTGCTGCAGATTTTCTGCAGCTTTTCCAAGTGTAAAACATCCCGTTACCTATCTGAAACTCACCCGAGCCCTCGGGGCTCCAAACAAAAAATGTACACTGACTCAAAAACATCATACAAACTTGCTCGAGCGATCAAATCGCTAAAATAACATCAAATTCCGCGAATTAAACCCCAAGATCATCACTTTTCATTTCAAAGTTCATAAACCTTAACTTTAGCTTTTTAGGTCCGAAACACGTCAAACGACGTCCGTTTTCAACCAAACTTTACAGGAAGCGCTTAAACAATATATAAGACTTGTACCGGGCGTCGGAACCAAAATACGAGCCCGATACCATAGTCTTTTAATCAATTTTCATTTTCATTTTCCTTAATAATTTCAGAAAAATAATTTAACAGAAAAATTCTTTTACTCAGGTTCTAGACCTCGGATTTCGACTCCGGGCACATGCCCGAGTCCCATATTTTTCTACGGACCTTCCGGGACCGTCCAATCTCGGGTCCGGGTCCGTTTACCAAAAATGTTGACCAAAGTCAACTATAATTATATTAATATCAAAATTCTTCAAATTTTTCGCAGAATTCACATATTCCAACATAGAAATTTTTCGGCTATGCGCTCGGACTGAGCACGCAAATCGAGGAAATAGAAAATGAGGTTTTCAAGGCCTCGAAAGCACAGAACAGATGAGGAAAACAGGTGATGACCTTTTGGATCGTCACACTTGTATTCTTCCAATGGAATTCTTATTGTTGCCTTAGCGATGTTTTTCCATTCCTCCTGATGTTGCTTGACTACTATAATTTGAAATATGTGTCCATTCTTCAGGTGGGCCCCTGCTTTCGATTTCTTGAAAAGGTATTCCCTTGTTCTCCAGGTGGGCTCCTGACGGTGATGTTTGGAAGGTATTCCCTTGTTCTCCAGGTGGGCTCCTGATTGCGATGCTTGAAAAATGTATTCCCTTGTTCTCCAGGTGGGCTCCTGATTGCGATGCTTGAAAATGTATTCCCTTGTTCTCCAGGTGGGCTCCTGATTGCGACAAAAATAGACAAACAAAGAAAATTATCTGCCCCAGTATGGTGACTGCGCACATCATGTTATTAAATTTAAAGGCTAAAATTTGGATTGTACTTCCCTTGTTTTTCAGGTGGGTGCCTGCTTGCTGCATTTGAAAATATATTCCCTTGTTCTTCAGGTGGGCTCCTGCTTGCTGAATTTTGAAAGATATTCCCTTGTTCTTCAGGTGGGCTCCTGCTTGCAACAAAATAGACAAACAACGAAAATGTTTCTGCCCCAGTTTGGTGGCTTGGAACAGCATGTTGTCAAATATTAAAAGATTGACGTCTAAAATTTGAATTATACTTCCCTTATTTTCCAGGTGGGTGCCTGATTGCTGAATTTGAAATGTATTCCCTTGTTCTCCAGGAGGGCTCCTGACTCTTTGGGTCCTGCATTTCTTTGCGGAGGATTTTTCCAAAAATTGTGCCCCTTTTTCAATCAAAGAAAAACTTGTCAATTTAAAATGTGGTTGTTGGTTTATGGCCTTGAACTTTGAAAATGGCCCAACATCCTCCATTTGCTGCATTGCATGAATCGGCGCCTCCCTACTCAAATATGCATGTTGTTCCTTCTTGTATTAACCCATGGTCCGGTCCTTGAGGTCTACAGCCCCCTTATTTGCCGTGTTAACTTTGATTTTTCTTGGAAAGTCTTGCTCATTACTGGTTTCCCACCCTTTGTCCATCCTATCACAGGAAATTCTTTTGATCTATTCACCCTCACCCTTCATCTGTTGCATTGTTCATGAGTTGATATGTACCAAACCCTTGTATTTCACCCAAAGCATGTCAATTGCCACCCACTCAAGATGTATACTGTTCTTTATTGACTTAACTCCTGGTTAGGTTCTCGAGGTCTACAATTCCCTTATTTGCCATGTTAACTTTGATTTTACTTGGAAAATCTTGCTCATCACTAGTTTACCACCCTTTGTCCATCCTATCACAGGAAATTCTTTTGATCTGTTCACCGTCGCTCTTCAACTGTTGTGTTGTTGACGTATACCCAGCCTTTGTATTTTATAAGGACTTTCGAAGAATGTTAATTGTTTCCAACTCAATCATGTTTGATGTTATTTCCTGACTTATGATAATTTGATGTGCTAGCCAGATCCCATTTTGTGCAATTGGAAAGCTTGGTGGCAAATTTTGAAGTAATTTCTTGCAAATTTTGAAGTAATTTCTTTACTTGTTATGACCCGACAGACTCAAGAAGAGAGAGTAAAACAAGGTGGGAAGAATAGAGTGAAGGAAAATGGAAAGAGACGATTCCTAAAAAGAAACCTACAGAGTAGAAAACCATCAGATGTAGATACCAACTCTAGCGACCTTGACATGCACTCGTAGCCCATTCTGTATAGCAAATCTGATGTTCAGCTCTTGTTGCAATTTTTGCCGTGAAACTGGTCTTCAATGATCCATTTACCCGATCTGGTTCACAATCCTTAGTCGACTTGTGGTGCCCATAGGGTTTTCACCATCAAGCCTCTCTCATTTTTTTTTTCTCTCAACTCACTGTCGCCTTACGGTGCCCATGAAGGTTTTCACCAATAAGACTCTCTCATTTTGATTTCTTTCATCTTGTGGTACCCGTGGTGGTTCTCATCATAATGACTCTCTAATTCTTCATTTTCCTTTGTTTGGACTACAGTGTTGCCCCTGATGTGATTCACCTTCGCTCGCTTGACTTGGCATGTCTCGAAGACTGGTCGGAAGGTCTTTCTTTGGATCGTAATGTGGCTTTTGGATGGGTTTAGAAAAAAGGGTATAGAGTCTCAAGATAATTCAACGTGGGTTAAAGAAATACAACTTTCGGAATCATATTTCTTGCAACAAACATAACTTCTGCCCCAGTTTCATTCTTGGACTTTTCTTTTGTTGTGACTAAACCTCAGTGAGGCTGCCTACGTACCCTTTCGGGATCAAGTCAAACTTAGTTCAAGCAACTACATTTGTTGTTGTGATGTTTCCTTCCTTCCATTCTTCTTTTCTTTTTCATTTATTTTCCTTTCTTTTCTTCTTTTCTTTTTCTTTTCTGTTCTTTCTTTTCTTTTCTTTTCTTTTCTTTTCTTTTCTTCTTTTTTTTCTCTTTTTTTTTATTTCCTTTCTCTTTTCTTCTTTTTTTTTCTCTTTTTTTTTCTTTCCTTTCTCTTTTCTTTTCTTTTCTTTTCCATTGTTTTTCTCTTGTTTCTCCGCTTAATTTTCCTGCTCGATTCTTGAGTTTTATTTGTTGATTCCGAAAGAGGGATACGAAATAAAATATAATAAGGCTCAAAGGGATAACAAAGGATAAAGTATTTGGATGGCAGAACAAAATGCCTTCGTCATTCCAATCTTCAAAACATACCAAGTACAAACTACACAGCTAAACACCTTTTGATTGATTCACATATTTGCTTTCTGTATTTGCCGATTCCTAGCACCATTGGACAACAATCTCGGTACCATGAACGGTCCCTTTAGACTTAGGGCATTCCTGCCTTTGGCTTTAAACCGATGAGGCATGATGCATTTTCACAGTATTTCTTTATGTTCTATTTTTTCCAGTTTTACTTGATTCAGGCTTCAAAGTATTCCAACATGTTCTTATTTCTTTCGAGTGCCCATACATCTTCAACATTGTTTCATTGCTAAACTGACTTTTAAAAACGAGGCCGAGAATTATGTGTGCATTGTCACACCTCCTTTTTGCGCTAACGCACCCCGCGAGGGGCGTGGTAAAGGGAGTTATTTCTAACTTGAAGTGACAATCGAAACGGGATTCGTTTATTAAGAGATTTAGAGTCTCCACTTGGGAGATTTATGGTGTCCCAAGTCACCGGTTTGAATCCCGAATCGAGGAAAGGGTTTGACTCTGTATTACAGTCGCGAACCAGAAATCCGGGTAAGGAATTCTATTAACCCGGGAGAAGGTGTTAGGCACTCCCGAGTTTCATGGTTCTAGCACGGTCACTCAACTGCTATATTTGGCTAAATTTGATTTTTATACAATGTTAAAACCTATAGTGCAATTTTAGAATTTTTACCACTTTTAGTCACAAGTTTTAAGGAAGTGAACGTCGTTTAAAAACATGTTTTTGGATCACGTCACATGAAATGCACCCGGATCCTCGACACATTCTTATTCAACGTTTTCGGATTTGAATTTGGGTCGCATGAAATGCACACCCGTATTTAGGAATATAAATTCATTAAAATCGCGTCTAAAGGGGCTAGCATGTTGTTATCTTCTGGGAAGGCCGTAAAATTTGCTAAACGGCCCGTCCCGAATCTCTAAATATTTTTATA
>MU701233.1:5811-23942 GCA_026770625.1 Nicotiana glauca | reverse complement strand
GTGATGTCTTGATGCATTTGAGATGATGAAGGCTTTTGTTCCCGCTACCCAAACACTATCCACCCCCTTTGCAAACCACTTTGAGTCGGTTACCTTTATTTGGCCACCCTCTTTGGAATCCAAAACCAAAAAAAAAAATATGATTATTCAAGCCTGAACTACGTTTTGACTTGATTCCCAAAGGATACGTAGGCAGCCTCTATCAGAGGTTCAGTCACACCGAACCAAAATCTAATTCTCCCCAAAACTGAAACTGGGGCAGAGGTTATAATGGTTCGACCATGAGTTACCAAATGATTCCAAAGTTGTAATCCCATCCATAATTCCTTTTACCCAAAACCAAGCGCAAGTCCTTCGGATCAATTACCAAAAGCGGAATCACTAAGAGACATCATAGATGGAAAGCAAACGTTCAGAACTGAGAAAGATAAATGAGAGAGTCTTATTGGTGAAAACCTTCGGGCACCATGAGGCGACGAGAGCAGAGAAACCAAAATGAGAGAGTTTGTTTAGTGAAAACTTGCAAAGAGCACTATCGGGCGATGTTGAGAAGAGAAACGAGAGAGGTCTATTAGTGAAAACCCGCAAAGGGCGCTATCGGCCAAAAGAGAGGTATCTCATCACTGGAAGTACTGGAAAAGCTCCTTGGTCCAGAAATGCGGATCAACGGATTTGCAAGAAGCCGAAAGTTGTTACAGGTCAGGCGTCCAGTCCAAAGAGCATGTCATGTCTATCTGAAGCCAGCATGCACCCCAGATAAGTCTTTCTTTTCCCCTAAAAAGGATGTTTTTACTTTTTCTCTTCCATTCTGTACTTGTCTTCTTTCTTTGGAATCTCTTTCGGTTTAACCCCAAACTTCGAAACTTGTTACAAAGGAAAAGGTGGCAGAATTGGTTTCGCAAGGCCCCGCCTGACAAAGGCCAAAGAGAATGCCCAGCCTCAGCTAGTGCATTGGTCTAATCCTGACCGATCATTGTTTGTCGTTTGTTCCTCTAAAGGAAGAAAGAGGGAAGGTCAAAGGCAAAGTTCCCAAACAATGGAAGTAAGCAAGAGGCCAGCGCCCACACGGGCGATACATCTTAAGGTTTAAAAGTTGGAGTTTTGTCAAGTTTGAAAGAATTCTTCTCTCTAGAATAGCAAGCGGCAAAGTTCTCCACGGAAATGGGTCTGCGATCAAGCAATTGAGATGATCAAGTCCACAAACCCAAGTCCCGTTTCAAACTAACAAGTTGTGCTTTGTTGGAAGTTAAAGCAGGTGTAATCCAGGCGACCGTACAAGAAACGGACGCAACCTAGAAGAGAAAACAATGCGCAAGCGCTAGAACACCTTTGTAGCAAAGAATCAACCAAAAGGTAAGTTTCTCCTCTAAATATTTCATGCGTTGTTAATAAAAATAAAAAGAAAAACAATAATAATATAAATAAATAAAAAATTAAAAAAAAAGAACTCTTTTCAAAAAATCCCGGCCAAAAAACCGAGGATCTCCCTGGCATAACCCAAGGAGCTTTTTCTTTCCAAATCCCGGCCAAAAAACCGAGGATCTCCCTGGCATAACCCAAGGAGCTTTTTCTTTCCAAATCCCGGCCAAAAAACCGAGGATCTCCCTGGCATAACCCAAGGAGCTTTTTCTTTCCAAATCCCGGCCAAAAAACCGAGGATCTCCCTGGCATAACCCAAGGAGCTTTTTCTTTCCAAATCCCGGCCAAAAAACCGAGGATCTCCCTGGCATAACCCAAGGAGCTTTTTCTTTCCAAATCCCGGCCAAAAAACCGAGGATCTCCCTGGCATAACCCAAGGAGCTTTTTCTTTCCAAATCCCGGCCAAAAAACCGAGGATCTCCCTGGCATAACCCAAGGAGCTTTTTCTTTCCAAATCCCGGCCAAAAAACCGAGGATCTCCCTGGCATAACCCAAGGAGCTTTTTCTTTCCAAATCCCGGCCAAAAAACCGAGGATCTCCCTGGCATAACCCAAGGAGCTTTTTCTTTCCAAATCCCGGCCAAAAAACCGAGGATCTCCCTGGCATAACCCAAGGAGCTTTTTCTTTCCAAATCCCGGCCAAAAAACCGAGGATCTCCCTGGCATAACCCAAGGAGCTTTTTCTTTCCAAATCCCGGCCAAAAAACCGAGGATCTCCCTGGCATAACCCAAGGAGCTTTTTCTTTCCAAATCCCGGCCAAAAAACCGAGGATCTCCCTGGCATAACCCAAGGAGCTTTTTCTTTCCAAATCCCGGCCAAAAAACCGAGGATCTCCCTGGCATAACCCAAGGAGCTTTTTCTTTCCAAATCCCGGCCAAAAAACCGAGGATCTCCCTGGCATAACCCAAGGAGCTTTTTCTTTCCAAATCCCGGCCAAAAAACCGAGGATCTCCCTGGCATAACCCAAGGAGCTTTTTCTTTCCAAATCCCGGCCAAAAAACCGAGGATCTCCCTGGCATAACCCAAGGAGCTTTTTCTTTCCAAATCCCGGCCAAAAAACCGAGGATCTCCCTGGCATAACCCAAGGAGCTTTTTCTTTCCAAATCCCGGCCAAAAAACCGAGGATCTCCCTGGCATAACCCAAGGAGCTTTTTCTTTCCAAATCCCGGCCAAAAAACCGAGGATCTCCCTGGCATAACCCAAGGAGCTTTTTCTTTCCAAATCCCGGCCAAAAAACCGAGGATCTCCCTGGCATAACCCAAGGAGCTTTTTCTTTCCAAATCCCGGCCAAAAAACCGAGGATCTCCCTGGCATAACCCAAGGAGCTTTTTCTTTCCAAATCCCGGCCAAAAAACCGAGGATCTCCCTGGCATAACCCAAGGAGCTTTTTCTTTCCAAATCCCGGCCAAAAAACCGAGGATCTCCCTGGCATAACCCAAGGAGCTTTTTCTTTCCAAATCCCGGCCAAAAAACCGAGGATCTCCCTGGCATAACCCAAGGAGCTTTTTCTTTCCAAATCCCGGCCAAAAAACCGAGGATCTCCCTGGCATAACCCAAGGAGCTTTTTCTTTCCAAATCCCGGCCAAAAAACCGAGGATCTCCCTGGCATAACCCAAGGAGCTTTTTCTTTCCAAATCCCGGCCAAAAAACCGAGGATCTCCCTGGCATAACCCAAGGAGCTTTTTCTTTCCAAATCCCGGCCAAAAAACCGAGGATCTCCCTGGCATAACCCAAGGAGCTTTTTCTTTCCAAATCCCGGCCAAAAAACCGAGGATCTCCCTGGCATAACCCAAGGAGCTTTTTCTTTCCAAATCCCGGCCAAAAAACCGAGGATCTCCCTGGCATAACCCAAGGAGCTTTTTCTTTCCAAATCCCGGCCAAAAAACCGAGGATCTCCCTGGCATAACCCAAGGAGCTTTTTCTTTCCAAATCCCGGCCAAAAAACCGAGGATCTCCCTGGCATAACCCAAGGAGCTTTTTCTTTCCAAATCCCGGCCAAAAAACCGAGGATCTCCCTGGCATAACCCAAGGAGCTTTTTCTTTCCAAATCCCGGCCAAAAAACCGAGGATCTCCCTGGCATAACCCAAGGAGCTTTTTCTTTCCAAATCCCGGCCAAAAAACCGAGGATCTCCCTGGCATAACCCAAGGAGCTTTTTCTTTCCAAATCCCGGCCAAAAAACCGAGGATCTCCCTGGCATAACCCAAGGAGCTTTTTCTTTCCAAATCCCGGCCAAAAAACCGAGGATCTCCCTGGCATAACCCAAGGAGCTTTTTCTTTCCAAATCCCGGCCAAAAAACCGAGGATCTCCCTGGCATAACCCAAGGAGCTTTTTCTTTCCAAATCCCGGCCAAAAAACCGAGGATCTCCCTGGCATAACCCAAGGAGCTTTTTCTTTCCAAATCCCGGCCAAAAAACCGAGGATCTCCCTGGCATAACCCAAGGAGCTTTTTCTTTCCAAATCCCGGCCAAAAAACCGAGGATCTCCCTGGCATAACCCAAGGAGCTTTTTCTTTCCAAATCCCGGCCAAAAAACCGAGGATCTCCCTGGCATAACCCAAGGAGCTTTTTCTTTCCAAATCCCGGCCAAAAAACCGAGGATCTCCCTGGCATAACCCAAGGAGCTTTTTCTTTCCAAATCCCGGCCAAAAAACCGAGGATCTCCCTGGCATAACCCAAGGAGCTTTTTCTTTCCAAATCCCGGCCAAAAAACCGAGGATCTCCCTGGCATAACCCAAGGAGCTTTTTCTTTCCAAATCCCGGCCAAAAAACCGAGGATCTCCCTGGCATAACCCAAGGAGTTTGTGCTTTCCAAATCCCGGCCAAAATACCGAGGATCTCCCTGGCATAACCCAAGGAGCTTTTGCTTTTCAAAATCGCGGCCAAAAAACCGAGGATCTCCCTGGCATAACCCAAGGAGTTTGTGCTTTCCAAAATCCCGGCCAAAAAACCAAACCCAGGGAGCTTTTTGCTTTCCAAATCCCGGCCAAAAAACCGAGGATCTCCCTGGCATAAACCAAGGAGCTTTTGCTTTCCAAATCCTGGCCAAAAAATCGAGGATCTCCCTGGCATAACCCAGGGAGCCTTTTGCTTTCCANATCTTAATACACAAGGTGCGAGATGGCCGATGGGATAAATCTCAATCTAGAATAAAAGAAGAAGAAAAGAACAAAAAGAGAAGCGAAAGAAGGTGAGCTCAAATAATGGAGCAGACAAAGGCGCGGAGTGCTCGAAATCTGATCGAAGTCACAAGCTCCGCCAGTCGTTGTTCTACTCTATGGTGCAGAAATAAACGAGCCCCTACAACCCGCGAGCATCAAGATTCGGATCAAAGTCTACAGCAAGATCAGCTAAGACTCAAGATCAAGTTTTAAAAAGAATTATAGATAGGAATCTTGTAACTCATAGTTGATAGGCGTAGATATTTTTAGCTTTGATGTTTCCCTTTGGTGTAATAAGGAGGTCAGTAAGCGGTAACAGCAACAACAACAACAGTAACAACAAGGTCATGGTTTCACGGTAGTCCCAGCTACCAAAACTCCCCGAACTACATTGACCTGATTCCTGTTTAGCCCAGGATATGTAGGAGGCCTCCCGAAGCAAAGGCTCGGTCGAGCTTTTTCAAAAAATGCTTCACACGGAGTACTCGAACGGGCAAAAAATCGCTCGTGTCCGCTCATTTATCTTTGCACAAAAACTCTTCGTGTTTCCGCGCAAAGAGGGGCAGCTGTGAGCACGTGATTTTTGCCCTATATGAGAATTACTCCCAAAAATTTAAAAAAAAAAATAAATAAATAAAATAAAATAGTAGCGTTGTGTGTGATTTTTGTGAATTTTTTGTTTGCATTTGTGTATGCATGTTTATTTGTTTAAATTAATTAAAAATACAAAAATATTGCATCTAGGACTCAATTCTACAATAAGAAATTAATTAGTATTTTTGTGATTTGGGATTTTAATAGTTTGATTAATTAAAAGATGGAGAAATAAAGAGAAAAGGGAGCAAACCGGACTGGGCCGTCAAAATTAGACCTTATCAGGCCCAAATACGAACCCTTGCCCGGTCCAACGAGACCTGGCCAATACGACGTCCGAACGACGTCGTATTTGTCACGTTTCCTTTGAACCGTTGGATCACACCAAATCAATGACCAAGATTAACCAACCCGATCCAACCCTACCCGCCTGACCCGTTACCCGTCTCGACCCAACCTCTCATTAAACCAAACGTCCCCGTTTCATACCGAAACGACCCCGTCTCTTCGTCCATCGATTGATCCAAGCCGTTCAGATCATTTGATCCAACTGCTCGGATTAATGAACCCTTTTTAATATACCAAACCTCCTACCCCCCAAAACCCCCGTTACGCACCTCATTTCCCAGACCTCCCTTTCATCGTCTCCCTCGACCAAACACACCCTATGAACCCTAGCCGCCCTTAGATCCCTTCACCTGAAAAGCCGGCGGCAACGACGCCGGTGACTCCCAAACTAACACTATGGAACCCCCATCACACCCCAAACTCAAATCCACAAGTCACTTGCCTCGAATCATCTTTGAACGTCTCGAATCTTCGATCGAAGATTCGAGTCAAAACTCAACCGGCGCCAAAACTTCCCAAAATGATACCAAACACTTCCCTAGCCTCCCTCGTCACCAAACCATAATTGGTTTGGCTCGAATCAAACCCAAACTACTCAAACCCCCAATCCGAGCCCCAAGAACTTTTGAAGAGTTTCGAGCCTGGTTGAAGATTTTGGTGGTTCAATGGGCTTTAGTCAAAGTGTTCTCACTTGAGAACACTCGATTAAAGCCCATTTGGCCTCAAAAGTTTCAAGTCCGTTGGTCCAAGTCCATCTGATTTTGGATTTTTCTTTTGAGGTATTTTCTTTTCCCTTTTCTTCTATCTTTATCCACGAATATTTGCTTTAGTTTAGTTTAGTTATTCTTTTATCTTTTTCGGATTTTTGTCAATCCTTCTGTTCTCCTCTCAGACCTTTTATTTGGGCAATTTTTGTTTCTGTTTGTTTATTTGATTGTGTTTGCCATATAATATGTATTCGTTTCGATTAGCGTCGTCGAATAATTAGTTTCGTATTTTTTCTATTTTTGGTTTAAGTAATGAGAATCACTGACTTGTTTGGCGTTTGTTTGTTATTTATTATATGTGTTGTGATCGATTAAATAAATGTCGTCGATTAGTTATATGAGCTTATTCGATTAGAACATTGGACAGTGATCAATTCTGCCTAGGTTGGTCTGAAATCACTGTTGGATTGGAGCTTGAATTGTTGTTAGTTTAAAATCAGAATCTGAATTGGATATAGCTGTTTAACCACAATTGAAATACAGAATTCAGCTTGTCTCACTAGTTGTACATTAAGTCTACCCTTAAACTAGTGTTTAAGTGGATTAAAAGAGAGGTCTATAGTTTAAATTACAGCCTAGGTAGACACTAAGTAATGGGAAGTCAGAAACTAACATCATTTAAGGTTCAAAAGAGTGCAATGCACATGGAAATAGACTGGTGGAACCTGCTGGACAGCAGGGTGTTCCACCAGTTTCTGCACTTCAGGAATTAAAATAATAGAAGCCCATACTTAGACATTTTAAAGTGAAAAAAAAATAGAGGAACAATATGGGCTGATCAGTTTTTAAACAATTAAAAGGGGTTGCAGGACTGTTTTAGTTCTAGATATATAGGTGAGGCCATAGACATTCAAAAAAAGAAAAAGATAGAAGAGAGACTTGAAGGGAGAGAGGCTAATATACACTCTAATATATAGAGCTCCACCATCAGCTTTAGAGTCCTTTTAGCCATCAGTTTTTTAGGGTTCTTCTAGCCATCATTTAGGGAAAATTTTTAATGGATTAGCGAGAAGATTTCAAAGTCAGTCCTAAGCAGTCATGTCCCCATATAACCCTGTTTTATTGCTCAAAACCAGAAGCAATTCGAGCCTGCCCCTGTTTCTATTTTTCTTACTTGAGGTTTCAAGTTATCTGAAGGTTTCCTTTGAGCTATTTGGGTCTTTTATTGCTGCTGTCTGGTATTCTGAAGTTGCCATTCGACTGCTGTAAATACCCTGTTTTGGTTCAAATCATTCCTGGAATTTCTTGCTATTTTGGCCCTTGGTTCTTTGGTCTTTTGCTGGAATTTATCTTTGCTGTTGGTTGTTATCTGCTGTTGCTGTTTGAGTTGTTGCATTACTGATCCTTCACTCCTCATTTCTGAATTTTCCAAACTCCAGGTACACACTTCTGAGACTGTGTTGATACAGCTTCCTTATGTGGCAATGAAATAAAATCGAGGCTTAAGCTTTGCTTTTGGAACTGCAATTCAATTACGTTACACTTGGGATACTATAGTTGAATTAGGATTATTTTCAATTACAATATAGTGGTACTGATGATTTGAATTGTTGGAAGCATAATTGTTTAAAATAATTATCAGTTTGAGTGCACAGAATTCGAATATATTTTGAGTTGGAAACCAATTCAATAACTTGATATGTATTTGAGTATTTGGCATTTGACTGCTTAGGGGGAGCTAATTTTCGCATGTGTACCCATTTGAAATAAGCTTCACAATAAATGTCATGACCATTCCTCTAATCGTTGTTCCCCGTTAATAAACTAAAAAACAATTCAATAGTGAATCAAACTCCTCGTATCATGTTTGTATACATGACGCTAAGATTAATTCAATTGGAGCTGGAGCTGGAGCTAATCCGCAACGTAAGGTAACCACGGTCATGTGTTAAATTCACTCATGTTTGTACGAAAGTATCGACTATAACAAAGGAGAATTACATATAATCAAGTTACCCGATAGTCCCTTTTTAAGCATGATTTGAAGTAACCTCGTTACAAACTGGGCCATCTCTGTTCAAGAATTTTAAATGTATAAGTCATACGAAATAAAGCGGTTTGAAATTGATTGAAAGCACATAGATTACAACATGTTTAAAAAATCAGATATTTTTGCCATTTACAATAGTTTAAGCGACCGTGCTAGAACCATGGGATTCGGGGGCGCCTAACACCTTCCCTCGGGTCAACAGAATTCCTTACTTAGAATTTCTGGTTCGCAGACTTCATTTGGAAAGTCGAAATTTCCTCGATTCGGGATTTAAATAAATCGGTGACTTGGGACACCTTAATTTATTCCAAGTGGCGACTCTGAAATAAATAAAATAATCCCGTTTCCAATATTGTCACTTAAATTGGAAAAACTCCTTCATACACTCCCTCGAAAGGGTAGGTGCGCCAAAAGGAGGTGTGACATCCATAACTTGGAGAAACCATCATCTTTTCTTGTTTCCATAAGCTTAATCCCCAGGACTTATCACTTCTCGGCACCTTCTCCCTCGCCCCATCTTATCCTTACTCTTGTCTTTCTAAAACCTTATCGCTCTGTCATACTTTATCTTGCAACCTACACATATACATTTATACTACTTGCAACCTTTCTTCAACTTGCTTGCACCATAGATTTCCTTATGTTATTCTAGAATATCAAGCGAGACGTTACATCGTCTCTAACTCTTCTATAATCTTTTAACTACACATCTCGATACGTAGAAAGCATAGACTGGAAGATATGACACTAACGTTGCCGTTATCATTCCTGGATATTGAATCCTCGTGCTCATAACCTTCTATCCGAAGTATGGACTATTCATAACTTTCTGTATTTCAGTATCTCGTACGTTGTTCACTTTTACCTTAATTACTTAAAACCTCGTATCATATCTTTTATTTCTTTCATAACCTCCCTTCCACCCAGGTGTAATTCACGTCCATAACTTGAAGCTCTATGCTATGGTATATACACAATCCGGTGGGAGCTTCACACTGACTTCTTATGAGGCTGGTACTTCTTCTAACTGGATTCCTAATAGAGCTATTATATATTATGGTTGTTATGTTATTTCTCTTGAACGTCTGATATTAAGAGCGATTTTATCATGTTCTCTAGCACAACTTCTATAATTTTTCTAGGTCCAATAATCAGACTCCTGATTTACTTAAGTGATGTAATTCTTTACTTTTCTCTTCCTTCTGATCAGCCTAAGCTACCTTCCGATCCATGGATCATGGTGTCAGTTATTACCTTAGCCTTTCATGGTCATTATGGAATATCCATGATACAATCTTCTAAAAATTCATTCCTTTGTCAATGCCCTCGGCTCAATTTTTTCTTTTAACTTATACCGGAATCTTCTATGTTTGTATGATTGTCAACAAATATGCTGCCTGGGTAATGTTCCAAAATCTTGAGTGTATCCATAATGTACTAACTCTGGATCATTGATCAAATAATTTTTTTGTTCCGTATTAGCTTTATTTTAACATAAGCTATTACTTTTCCTGGTCTTTCTGCCCTCTTGTTGCGTCCATACTTAGCTTATCTTAGTGCCCACACTTGCCAGAGTTTTCGTACAACTCATACGATCTTGAATATTATTTTTAATTCTTACTTCCCGTTCATTAGCCACGGTAGGTGCCAGTTTCATTTGGAATGCTTACAATGTTGTTACGAGATTGTTGTTACATGACCATTTCCACTTTAAGTCATTATGCTTAGGTTGAAGCCTTCTTTCTTATCTCCTCAGCTAGTCTTTCGTTATAGTACTTAGGGAGAACCCTTGACTCTCGTAAAGTTATGAGCCTATTACGGATATTCTTGATGTCCTTACTTTCCGATAATCATCCGTAGTTTCTTACTTTCATGCTCTTGTGCTTGTATAGTTGCTTCTGAACTGATATTTTAACTACCTTCCCAGTTTCACTTTCTTTTATCCCTGTAACACTTATACGGTACCTTTAACTACCCCCACGCTTGTTTGAATATATTTCAAGTATTATAATGATATTCTTTGAGGCTGAATTCTCCGTGTTGGGTTCTACTATGTTTATGTTACACGATCTAATGACTCGTCTGTAACCTCCTATTTAGTCATAACTGGGATCTTCCTGACCAATTACTAACTACTCATTGGTCCATTCTCATATCAATATTCCTCGTAATCTTTCTTGGGTTATTTTCTTTGTCTTAATTTACGTCTCACACTGACTCCTTATTTATTAATAACAGCTCGGGCAGGAACCTTTACTTCCTTTACCATTCCATAATCACTAGAACCACTTAATTCTGACTTGGCAAAGTAAAGTCTGGGATAACATGTCTTGGCCAAAGTTAAATTCTTGGCCGAACTAGATTTTAATATCTTTTTATGTGCTTGGTGTCATATATTTGATATAAGTGTTCCACCTACCAATTTTATTTAAGAGTCACTAAAATGGTAAAGGGGGGTGCTTCCACGTTGTATTATTTAATCTTTATCTAAGGACTTTAATTAATCCACCACTAATTATTAATTAACTAGGTGATGTCCTATTACCCAATAATTAAGAATTATCTAAACTTACTTAAAATACTACTCGCTTTTAACATACTTTGTATACGTTACTATCAAGGCTATGTGGTACCTTGTACGGTACTAGTCGATAAATAACGGGTATTAATGCTCGGCCCGTATTTTATCTCAACATGTCAAACTTGGACGAAAATTCATTTTTTTTGACTTGCTTCCCCTTTCACCTTCACGAATTTACTCATCACCTGTGAAATAGCATAATTCTTATAATCTCCAAATAATCTTTTACTTAGACTGATGTCAATTACCTTACGACAAATTCAACGTACATTACTACAGGGTGCAACATTGTCGTAACTTAATACTGCAAAACATAACATCGACGTAATAATACAGGGGTGTAACAGGTACTTCCTAAGGTTTAAATTGAATCATTTGTTTGGTAATTTTCTAGATTCTATTGGTTAAGAGCCTTGTGTGAAAGTAAAAGCATTGGTTGAGCTTTGATTTGGCCGTTGGAGCGAGGTAAGTATCGTGGTTGACCTTGTCTTGAGGGATTAGGTCTTATTTTCCTAGTTCTATGTGTTTGAATGTTGAATACATTGTATAGGTGAGATGACTAGTACCTATGCATTATTTTCGAGTCATAGCATGCGAGGGAGTATTATTCATGAAATTATAGCTTTCTATCATTATATTATTCATGCTTAGACTAGTTTATTGTTATGTTGATCATTCTTATCATATTGTAGATTTTGGTATCGATTCAATGTTGAGGTTGGTATTATGGAACCAAATGATGAAGTAATACTTGTTCTTGATATTTCTATCGCCTTGTTATTATTGCTCCTTGTTTTGGTGAGGGGGAGTGTTAATGCATGAAGGTTGATGTCGTGCCATGTTTTGTAAGTGTTAATGCACGTAGGGTGATGTTTTTCCATGTTGTGAGAGAGTTAATGCTTGAAAGGTGATGTCATGTCATTTATATTTGATTTAAATGGTGAGGTTGCGAGTAAAAGAACGAAGAGTGATGTCGTGTACCTTCTTTTGCTGTGGTTATTAGTTGTTATCTATTTTAATCATATTGGTTGATTAGAGTTCTTAATTCTGTTGTGATCCTTTATCTTGTAATCCCCTCTTAGAGTTCTTAATTCTGTTGTGATCCTTTATCTTGTAATCCCCTCAGCATGTTCCCCTCCAAATATTACTTGTCTTATTTATTTTATAGATATTATTGGTGTATGCTGTTATAAGCGTCAACACCACACAAGAGGGGGATGATTTGTGTGGTACTCAATTTTCACTTAACTGAACTATAGAAGAACCTGGTTCTTCTAGGTGTTCTAACTACTATTGTTTGCGAAATAATAAATATAGAAAATAAAGAACACAGAGATTTTTACGTGGAAAACACTTGGCTCAAAAGGTAAAAAAAATTACGACCTACTACTCAGTAGGATTTTTCCAAACTTCCACTAAAATCACTTAGCCAAAACAGTATTTACAAAAACTCTTTGTAAACCTAAGGATTAACTCTAATCCCGTTGTGGAACACAAACTCAACTGTTACGACAACTTCAAGTTAGCTATAACTTTAACACTCTACTTACCTAATACAATTACTTCAGTGAAAGCTGAGATGTACAATTTTAAACCACCTACTATAATTGAACTAGAATAAAAGATAGACACAATGAAACTTGTTCTTCTATCTCGTTCAAGTAGCTTCAGGAGTGCACACTCAAATCACACATAAATTGCTTGCAAAAGTGCCTTGATCTTTTGCTCTCCATTCAGTTAAACTTCTGTGTATGTGCATTACCTGTAAAAGAGAACAACGCTTACATTTAATAGGTTAGTAATTAGAGTTTAATTGGGACTCAATTGTTGCTCTTCTATCGTGGAAGAGTTCATGATGATCTAAAACTCTAACACTATCTTCATCCTAGATTGTGTTCTCTTCATATAAGGAGACTTTCTCCCCTTATCCAATATGCAACCTTTTTTATCAGATCAGGAGATATTGATGATTGATCAGTAGGACTTATCTCTTTCACGTGCATCTCACATGTATAGGTTGATCATGACTGTGCTTCACAAGATGGACCTGGTCCATGACTGAGTTCTTTTGTCAATCTTCAAAACTTCACTTGTTCTTAGGCCAACAAATTCCCCTTTTTTTTATCATGACAAACTCTGTGCTTTTTACTGATTTGGAACCTGTAACAACTTGGCTTAACCATCAAGAAAAATTCACTTATCATCAAGGACCAAGTTAATTAGGTTATAAATATCACTTATTTCAGAATGTGTAAAGCATAATGTCTCTTCCCCCTTTTTGCATCATCGAAAAGTTGCATACAAAGTGTGATTCCTAGATTTTAATAATTACTCAAGGCCACTGAGGCAACTATAAGTGTAATCATGGTGTAATCATCAGTAATAAAAAACATAGTTAAACTATCAAGGATGTATTAACATTGAACAAGGAGCAAAATTGTAGTTATCATTGACAAAGATATGTTGCCTCCAATAATCCACAAAAAGAAAGAAAACATCCAAACCATGAGTAATAGGAAAATCCCTAATCTCGGTCACTGAGGTACTAAACAAGTTCAGGAGACAAAAGCTAGGAGTTCTAAGGCTTAGAGGAACTAGAGGGTTGGATTTGGGTTCGGAGAAGATTCAGCATATTGTGAAGAATTCCATCAGTCTTCTCGTTTTCTTTGGCAAGCTCAGTTCTAAGACCATCGCTCTCAGATTCCACTTCAATCACATGCCCCTTGAGCCTAGCTATTTCAGCATCCTTGGCTGCACATTCCTGAACCAAAGTCCTAACTTTGGTGCTGATGAGTGATTTCTGTGATGAACCAGGTTCATTTGGGATGGCATTGACTGCATAGTCACAAGCAAGAAGAGTATTGATGCCAAAATGATCCTTACTCGAGGTCATTTCCCATTCCTTCAGAGGCATATTGAGCCTATCCAGAATTGTGATTAGAATAAAGCCATAGGGAGTAGCATGCTCCTTGGAGCCATGTATGACCCTATTGAGCATCTTGATAATGAAGGCAGGGCAGTTGATTTTCTTTCCTCTCTCCAAGCACTCCATAAGAACTATATCCATGTAATTGGAAATGTGCCTTCTCTCCTGTCTGGGAAATAAACACTTGTTGACAAATTGAAACAAGACCTTGTGATCAGGCCTCATTTTACTTTTCTGCACAGCCCTGGCTTCATTCACATTTTCTGAATCACAAAACATCCAGGTAATTGCAAGAGCAGTAGGGAGGGAGTCTAGGCAGGGCCACATTTACCTTGTATAGTTATCAAACCCTTCAGAAGGTATGTCCTGGATCTCTCCCAATTTCTTTGCATCAAACCGCATTTGAACTCCTTTCACCAGGCTACTAACATTGCCATCCTTAACCACAACATTTGACATAAATTCAATTAGCACATTTCTGGCTAGACTACCATCCATCTGAAGGACCATGTCCTTCCATCCTTGAGCAGCTAAGGCATCCACCAATCTCATCATTCCTAGTTCCACCAGGTCTTTCAGTAGTCTACCCTTTAAAATCTTTCTTTTGCCAAACATGGCAAGCTTATCATGTTCCTTCTCAGAATCATTTCTTCTTCTTCTCCAGTCCAACCATCACCTTCAGAAATGTTTTATTGTTTATTTTTCACTGTAGATCTTGTCCTCTTGGGTAGTGTAGGTTCAACAACCTCAGACACAGAGGAAGACTTCTTGGAGGAAGTCCTGGGCTTTTTGGGTTTAGGAGTAGGAACCTCCACTGATGTACCAGTTTCTTGATAGACCAGTTCCATCTCCTCTTCCTTACCAGCCCTCTGAGGATTCTACAATCTTTCCCTTTCCTTTATCCATTTTCTTTTTCTTACTTTCAGCTGAAGCCTTTTATAGACCAGCTTCACTTTGTTTCACCCTACTTCTTGTGGCTCTACCCTTTGTAAATGAAGAGGCAGTAAGTGTTGGGAATAAAGCCTTTCTTTTCTTGGAAGGCTTAGGAATATTGGGGGCTTTTGTTGTGGGAGTTCTGTGTTTCTTTGGGTCATAGCTTGCCCCAACCTTTTTCAACAGGTCTACTAGTGTCTCTCCAGTAGATGAAACATGTTCATCTCTCTGTGTGCTCAGATAATACAACCCCTCAGCAGCTTTCCCAGAACCACTTCCCCCTACCTTCATGCCACTCCCTTCTACCCTTTCTTGTGCAACCCCACAGATAGCAGGCACTACTCCTTTCCCATTTCCCCTCTATTCACCACATGCAACCTCTCTCTCTTTTTCTTTTTTATAATTCTTTTTACCTCCAATCCTTCGTGACCCTGGTAATTCTACATCCTTAACAGACCCAACCAGAACAAACCTACTTCTAGATTTTCAGACACAGAAGAAATTACCTTAGATGGAGATTCTTGAGTCTTTTCTGAGTTAGAAGACCTAGGTCCTTCCCCCACAACAGAGGATTGATATGATTTAGAATTAGAGGGGGAGTCAAAGTTTTGGGCATGGCTTGCCTTCAACTTCTCATTTAATTTCTTCCTCAGGTCCCCAGACGCTACAGTCTTTCGAGCAACCATTTTCGCCCTTCATAGTCTAGGTTTTGGAGATATATTGGGTGGAGGAGGTGTGGATGAATTTTAGGGAGTTGGTGGTGGAGAAGTTCCAGTAATATATTGTGGGTTAGTCATGATCGTTGATTTCTTGAGAGAATTTGAGAATTAGAGTTTTAGAGAAGAGGTCAAGTGAAAATGAAGAAGATTTTTTTACGGATTGGAATTATGAAAATGGCAGGAGAAATGATGTGTATTTAAAGAGAAATACATATTTAATAGGTAACATTTGCTTTTAGTAGTGGTCAATTAGAGGTCTAATCAACCTGAAATTCCAGATTTTTAATGATCGGTTTATCTTCCCTATATTTTTGGTAAATTTTTCAGTTTAGAGTTCTAGGCAGACGGAACTGATTCAAAGCTAATAGATAGAATTTTCTAGGAATTGAACAATTATAGGACTTCTACTCATGATTTACATATTAATCTTTCTAATTTTGCAGAGTATAGAAAACATACCTTAGTTTTCATATGAACCCATACTGATGAACTAGGTTCTTCATTTAGAAATCTCTTGAACATGCCTCAAATGCCATAACATAAAAAAATTTGTAAGAGATTAGTAAGTCATATAAACACATGTCACAGGAGTATACTAATTAATGTATGAAGCTGAGTATGAATTAATCTAGATATTTACACAAGTTCAGAATTCCGAGCCAAAAAAATCTTTTTTTATTTTTCAATTTTTTTTTTCATTGTGAATTCTGAGCTGGAACTAATAGGTGATCTTAATCATCCCTAATTCCAACATGTTCCTCTCAAAGTTTTTTCTACTCAGTGCTCTAGTGAAGAGTCAGCAATTTGTTTATCAGTAGAACAAAATTCTATAGAGATCAATCCTTTCTTATAGTTATCTCTTAAGAAGTGGTGTCTAACATCTATGTGCTTAGTCCTCTTATGATGAATAGGGTTCTTTGTCATACTTATAGCACTAGTATTATCACATAATATAGGAATGCAACCAACTTCAATGCCAAAATCTACCAGATTCTATTCGATCAATAGCATTTGAGCACAACAAGAGGCAACAACAATATATTTAGCCTCAACAGAGGATAAGGTCATTGAATTTTGCTTTTTAGTGGCCCATTATACAAGACATGAACCAAGAAAGTGAGCCATACATGAGGTATTTTTCCTATCTATAAGGAAACCTGCATAATCAGCATATCCTACTAGATTGATGTGATGACCCGGCCCGTCGTCACGTGAGTTACCGCCCCGTTTCCCCCTTATTGTGTTGATTCATGTTTCAATATCAGTATTAGAGTCGATCGGGTGTATTTGAATTGGTTTTGGTCAAGAATAAGGCACATAGCCTGTTAGAAGAAGGCTTATTTTGGAAAAAGTCAACCTAAAGTTGACTTGTGAGTTAGAGGGCTCGGAAGTGATTTATGGTGGTTCAGTTAGCTTCGGGGGATGATTTTTGACTTAGGATTGCTATCGGAATTGAATTTGGAGGTTCGGTGTAAAAATAGGCTTGAATTGGCGAAGTTGGAATTTTGGCGAAAATCGGTTGATAGGTGAGATTTTGATCCGGGAGTCGGAATGGAATTTCAAGAGTTGCAGTAGCTCCGTTAGGTGATTTTGGATATGTATGCAAATTTTCAGGTTATTCGGACGTCGTTTGGTCGGGTTTTTGATCGAATGTTAGTTTCGGAAGTTATAGTTGAAACTTAGGCTTGAATCTGTAGTGATTTGTTGATTTTTGTGTTAAAGGTCATGTTTTTATGAATGGAACAAGTTTGTATCATGTTTTGGAGTAGGTTGGTGGTTTTGGTTGGGGTCCCGGGGGCCTCGGGGTGATATCGGGGGTTCAAACAGATCATTTTTGGTTGGCTAGGAGATCAGATTTGCTGTCATAAGTGTTGCAGGTTTTAAGGCATTGCGTTCGCGTGGTGGTGGACGCGAACGCATAGAGGAAATTGGAAGTCGGGGAGTTTGTCCTTCGCGTTCGCGAAGGTGTTGATGCGAACGCGTAGTGGAGTAAGCTGGATGATCGCGTTCTCGATAGGTGTTGCGCGTTCACGAAGAAGGAATTTGGGACCAGTGATTTTTGTTTTACGCGTTCGCATGAGGTGAGGTCGCGTTCGCATGGGTTTTGGTCTTTGGGCATCACGATCGCGAGTGGCAGGTCGCGTTCGCTTAAGAGAAATTTGGAAATTTAAAATATTGCTCATCGCGTTCGCGTGGGTAATGCCGCGAACGCGATAAAGGAAAACCTGGGCGGACAGAAAGGTTTTATAACATAACATCTGCGAGAAAAAATCATTTTCCACCATTGTTGAGCACATTTTGGAGCTATTGGACAAGAGAGTTAGAGTATTTCGACTAGGTTTCGATTGGAGGTATGTTTTATGAGCTAATTACGTGATTTTATGGAAGAATCATCATCTAAATCTCTGAAAATTGGGTGGAAATTGGAGAATTTAGGGCTTGGTTTTTGGTATTGAAAATTTGGAATTTGAAGAAGCTATTAGACTCCGATTTTGATTAACTTTATATGTACGGACTCGTGGTGAGACGAGAATTCCGAAAATGTAAATTTTGTAATTTTTTGAGATGTGGGCCCAGGGCTCGGGTTTTGCCAACTTTGTGTTTTTGGGTATTTTTCGAGTTCTTTCGATTGGGTTATGTTCCATTAGCCTATTTTAATGTATTCCTTGTGGTTTTGATCAGATTCGGCACCCG